>BSCZ01002895.1:0-113401 GCA_027924225.1 Bjerkandera adusta
TACTACTTCCCCTCAGGCGCACCGATACCTGGGACACACGTTCACGGAGGCGCAGGCTACCTGCGCCATCGAAAGATGTCTGTCGCTTCGCACCGCCTCCGTTTACCCTCATCCGTCGCCGGCTTAGCAGTCTCGTTCCGTGATCTAGCGACCTCCGGCATCGTGTGCTCCTTGGCCCTGATCTCTCTCCGACTCTTTGTGGCGCACGAGCTAGTGGCCAAGCAGTTTTCGACAGCCAGCCTCGTGAAAACCGTCAACGGGAGAGATCTTTCACGCCGTAATTTTACGCTGGCGTTCTCGGCGCGCCTTGAACGTTGGCTAGATTCATCGGCGAATCAGGTCCTCGGCTCAGCACACTGCTGGCGACGTCAGTGGCAGTCCGCTTGGACGACGACAAACGCGACGTCGGCTCTCATACCCCGGCTACAGCGCATGCGGTCACCTGTGGCACCCTCCTCTGCAATTCAACTCTAACCTCCCATACTCAATGCCCCAGCGGCCCGCCCCTTTCTCATGTCAAAGCCTCACCTCAACAGCGCTGCGCTGTGCTATCTAGAGGAAGCTTCCTGAAAGTATCGATGTGCGCTCGGAAGACATGCGGATGCGGTACAGCAACCCTGTCTGACATGGCACACCACATCTATCGGTGGCGTTATCCCGACTCGCCACCAACACGGCTTTCTCCAGCTGCGGTGGACTCTGGTGGTCCTTTGGACCCTTCATGTCTGCCCGTCTTCCCGCCCGCGCCTGGAGTTATCCGAGTCCGCCTCGATCGAGCTGACAAAGAGGCTGCGTGGCGTGCCTTCGGCAACTAGTCAACCACGATCTAGAAATTGGCAGTTTGAGCCGTTTCTGCAAGGCTAATTTGGCGAACAGACCTAGGCCTTCTGCGGATACAAATCCCTCAACACGGCCTCGCGCGACGCGAATGGCCTCGGACTCAACAACACGCTCATATTACCGCTGCCGTAAAGTTGCTACAGAAGCCGCGCTAGAAGTGAGTTCTCTTATCTGTTCGTTGGCCGGGTAACCTGACGTTCACACACCAGCCAATAGGTCGTCTTGCACCCCTGATTTAAGCCCATCTTCTATGTTGTACAAGGTGGATTTCGTCACAGGAGGTGCTGATTTTTCCCGCGGCGTTCAAGGGCGATCAGGATGGGTATACAAGAATCCACGACGGCCATAAAGAGGAACTATTCGAGCTTCTGCCAACTCTGTTTTCCTCATCTTCGTTGACGGCGGGCGCAAGACTCCCTGTCGGAGTCTGTAGAGCGGGTATGAAGCTGTTCGGATAGTTTGGACGTAAAACGCTTACACATTAATAGCTCATTTCGCGTGTTTCGGTCCGAAGCCTTGACGTGTCCACAGGCTTCGTTCGCCTCTCCTATCGCAATCTGCTATTCACTTCGACAATACAACCTTCTGTGAAGCGTGTCAGGCTTCAGCTGGCTGAAATGTCGACCCATAACTTTCGGACATAAAACCAACGCAGCGGATCGAATCGCCGTTTTGCGTCGAACTTCTGCGATATTAATTCGTCAGAGGCCTCTAGCAGACTGCATAAGAAAATCCTGGATGCTGCCGCTGAAACTCCCTATATCCTGAAGGCGGCATTCAAACGCTTCGCGGACGAAACGGTGAACGCATGGTCATCCTGTTCTGGTCGGCAGTCCTTACACGCTCCCAAGTAACCTTTCTTCAACTTCCTCCCTTGCGCCGTCGTAGCACATATCTCACTCTCTAATACCGTTCACGAATGTACAATTTCATCTCAACTTTTGTCAGCCAGTCATCAACCCTGAAATACATGATCTTAGCGCTAAGTCCGCCGTATGACTCGTCGACTGGATGTTTTGACATTCTTGCGCCCCGCTAACGTATCTGTGCGAGAAAGTTTGCGAGTTAGCAAACTTATTTTTCATGATTCTCTAGGGTATTGATATCGAGAGGTATTAAGCTGCATTGGTATCTTCCGCGGTCATTCCCCGCACATTCACATTCTTTTCTCCTCTCCTCTCTTCGGCCGGACACCCCTTGAATTCCGACAGGAGATGCTTTGACTCGAGAAAGGTGTATACCCCCTATGAGCTTACCACTTCGTGACTGACCTTCGTATGTTCTCTACGAGAAGCTCGCGCTTGTTGAGGAATGCTCGCTGAGAGCAGCGGGACCCCGCTCTTTGTGGCGTCAATCACGTGCAATGACGACCCCGCGCACCGCGTACTGGTGGAGCTCGTTTTGGAACTTGCAGCTAGCACTCGACCACCAGCCAGACTCACGCACGCTCGTATGCCCTGACTGCGCGACTGCACGCCCTCAACCGGTCTCAACCCTCCACGATGCGGTCTGGCGCACCCCGGCTATTTTTCCTCGTCGCCTTCGCGCTCAACGTCCTTCTCTGGTCGAATTCGCGCTATGCGCAGCATCCTCGCTCGGCGTCCTTCTCGCTTGCCAAACGGAGTGCTGAAACAGGGGGAGGCGTGCTGAGCGGCTTGTTGTCGACGTTGCACCACGACGAGGTGAGTAGCGCACTCTCTGCTCCACCGCTATACTTCTTGGCTCAATTGGTCGTGTGCAGTGTCACCCAGTGTCGCTCCCGGTGTCGGAGCAGTGTGCAAATGCCCGCGAATCGTGTCCGGAGCCGCACACATTCTTCTCAATACCGTACGTGCAGCGATACTTCTGCGCCAGCCCCGCCGCCCGCCCGTTCCACTTCGCGGGCTACGTCGTCTGGCTGCTCTTCATATTCTCTACCCTTGGCATCAGTGCCTCGGACTTCTTCTGCCCAAACCTTGCGACGCTTTCGCAGATACTGGGGCTGGACGAGAATGTCGCGGGGGTTACCTTCCTCGCGTTCGGCAACGGTAGTCCGGACGTCTTTACGACCTTTTCGGCGATGCGCTCCGACTCTGGAGGAATGGCCTTGGGCGAGCTTCTCGGTGCCGCCTCGTTTATCACATCCTGCGTGGTGGGCTCCATGTGCATCATCAAACCGTTCAAGGTCGACCGCGCGCCGTTCCTCAGAGACGTCGGCTTCTTCACCCTCGCAGTCATCGTTATTCTGTTCGTCTTATGGGATAGCGAACTCGAGATGTGGGAAGCCGTCTCACTCGTCGTGCTCTACATCGTGTACGTCATCGTGGTTGTCGCAGGGTCGTGGTGGGAACGCAGACGGGAAAGGAGACGCCGGATAGCAGAGATGATGCGGGACGAGTACAGAGAAGACGATATTCCCCAGATTGTTGAGCCATACCGTGATGACCGTAAGTCCCTACGTTCTTCCGTTCTCTTACCTGACGCGGAAATGTAACCCAGCTAGCCCAGCTCCGGCACCGTCACAAACACTGCAGATACCTATCACTCGCAGTCGCGCAGCATCCTCGCCAGGCCCTCCCCGTCTGGGCATCCAACTTCCTGTCCGCCCACGGACGCGTGACTCGTCGCCACACTCAACCCACGACTCCACCCCGCACCCCAATCACATGCCATCCTTCTCGCTCATCGGCGCGTTAGAGTTCAGACGCGTGGTTTCGTCATTACAGGAACAGGCGGCAGGGTCGCGTCTCAGCCTCTTCGAAAGCCCAGTGACGCCGTACCCTGGCGGCCACTACCACCGTCGCGTTAGAAGCACTTCGTCGCGCTCTCGCACGCCTACCTACACGGATGAGAACCGCGACCCCTGGGATGCAGCGCTAGGCGTTCCTCTCGAGCAGCGCTCACCACAGCGCTCGCCTCCTCTGGGCCCGACGCCAGACATTGAAGTGGGCGAGCCGACAGCGGATATTCCCGTCATAACGCGCACACCGGCGTCACCTGCATTGAGCGACACGGACGAGTCGCAAATGTATGTGTCCCCACCGACGCGCCGTCAAAGATTCTTCCGCGTTTTGGGGCACATCTTCCACGTTCTATTCCCGACGCTTCACAATTTCTGGACAAAGTCTTTCCTGGGGATGATTGCAGCTGTCTTCGCCGCGCCTGCTGTCATGATGTTGACTCTGACTCTGCCAGTTGTGGTGAGCGACCACGCTGCAATCGAGTCCCCGACAGAGACGAAGCACGATGCGGCGCGTCTTGTAGACTTCGAGGAGGAAGGCGTCGAGAGAACGTTGATTGCCGAGGAAGAAGTCGAGCACGATATGCACGAGCTGGAGTTCAACAAATGGCTTATGGCTGTGCAATGCACTCTTGGGCCCTTGTTTTGCGTCGCTATATTGTTTGGTGCGTAGTTGCAGTGGGCGTTTGCGTGACATGATGTACTCACCCTCCTTAGATGGCATGCGTAATGAGCCATGGCTTCTCCTGGCCGCTGGTATCGCAGGGGCGACTGTTGGCGCGCTCGTCGTAGTGTTCTCTGGAAAGGGCGAAAGCTCTGGTACTCGTCTAGCGCGTTGTACCATGGGGTTCATCGTTGCAGTAGTATGGATCATGGCCATAGCAGATGAGGTTGTTGAGGTGCTGCAGGTATGTACTTATTCCCACTCACTGAATGCGCTCTGACACTCTTCCTAGACGTTTGGCCTCATCTTCGGTTTGTCCGACGCCATCATCGGACTGACCATCTTCGCCGTGGGCAACTCCCTCGCCGACCTCGTCGCCAACATGAGCGTCGCGGTCTTCGCGCCCATCATGGGTTTCTCAGCGTGCTTCGGCGGGCCTATGCTCAACATCCTCCTCGGAATCGGCATCACCGGCACGTACATCACGCGCCAGACGAACGAAGCATACCCGCTCGAGTTCTCCACAACACTATTCATGACCGGCCTCGGACTGCTCGCAATTCTGCTCGCCACGCTCGTCTTCGTGCCCTTCAACGGGTACTTCCTCCCCCGCACATGGGGCGTCGCGCTCATCATCGCGTACCTCTGCCTCATGACGGCGAACATCGTCGTCGAGATCAAGATGGATCCCTCATCACACACGTAGAATGGTTTCCTCTTTTCGGACTAGTATCGTAGCCCTGCTCTGCTGCTCTGTTGGATATCCGGTCTCTCCGCACGTTCCTGCGTCATGCCATGTCATGTCTCGCCTCTGTGTCTGTCGCAGTATCTTTATTTGTCTGCTCTGCTCATCTGATCTATCTACCCTGTCGGACCGTACCATGGAACTAGACTGTATTCACGGGTATTCTCTGTACTATTATACCAAGGTGCGCTTTTCGAAGACTGTGGAGAGAGCGAACCCCGAGGTTCAACAGAGGTGCAGGTCCATCGAAAAGAATGAGCAATGCGCTATAATTCTGATCCGATGAGGCGTTGCGCGGATATGGTGTGATACACCCAATGTTGAGCCTGGCACGTTCAATTCAAGAGATAAACAATTCGGTACATTCGGTGACTTCCGACCAGCCACACAGTATTCTACAAAAAGAAGCATTCGAAAGACGACGGCGGCTGGGAGGCTAACCTATTGCACATCGTCAGCGACATGACTGCGGGCGTGGTGCTGTATGCGCATCGCTGTTAACCTTAGTGTGATGTGGTTATATCCCAAGGCCTCCGAGTCCTTTATCACCGGTCAGACACCGAGTGAGACGCCCAGGAATGCCCTCCCCGATGGCGTGCGTAATGCCTCCAGCAGCATTACTGAGGGGCCCAAAACTTATGGATTGTGTAATGCCGTTGAGCGGCACGGCAATGCCTCCGATCTCGGGTGAGCTAAAAGAATTGCTCCGGGTGGCGGATTGCGCTGCATCAGAGCCGGACACGTCCTGAGTCAAATCGATATCAGCCATTCGAAAGTCAAATCGAGGACTGGAGAGCAACATACGCGGACAGTGACCGCGGGAGCGTAGTCAACACCGGTGGGGGCTGCAGCGACGAACACGGCGGAGGCGGCGAGCACGATGATGGCAGCGGTGCGAGAGAACATGGTGATTCGGTGGTTGGGAGAAATGAGAAGTTTGGATGAGTGATGCGTTGGGTAGTTGGGAGCTGGTGTTCAGTCTCGTTTGCCTCCTACCTTTATACTTGCATCGTTGTAGCCTCCACCCTAGGTCGCCAGGTATAACGCAGCCTGAGAAGACAATTTTTGGCTCGCTCGCAAGGTGGGTCTCGTTCTAAGTCCATGTATGCTCTTCGCTCTTCGTCAGGGGTAACAGGAGGTCAATTCGACGTGGATGTTGTCTGCCCGTGTAGCACAACGGCATACGGGCAAAGTCGAAAAGCCATGCTCTCCTAGGATGTAGTACGCCGGCGTTGAACCTGGATACCGTTTACTGTTCCGTTCCTGGAGGAGTGAGTGGAAGAGACGCGCCCACAGACCTGATCGAGCACGCCACCAAATCAAGGTGGGTCAAAAGCTCCTGTGCCTGATCTGTGCATTTCGTCTCTAGATTCCACTTACTGTCGCATACCAGGAGAGGTACCCAATGGGCAGCAGCGACGACCGCGGGTTTCATTTTGAAGGCCCCATGGCGAGAATACTCAAACTGCGCCGTCGGCCACGAATCAGCACTGACGCATTATCAGCCACTCCTTACGCCGAGAATCCACGTACCAAATATTGTGCATAAGGAATCCGGTGAGTAGAGGCTCCGCCGTCTTTCCTATCCACCATCGACGTCCGGTTGTACCTTGCTATGACCGATCAGGAACAGCGACACTCCATTTGGCCTGTCTCATCCGCCTCCGGAGATGGAATTTGAACAATTCTGAACGTGCCTCGGCACCGGTGGGTGGGTCACGCAGTCAGCAAAAGTATGAGGACCTAGTACTCACTCAGGCGAGCATGCGTACCGCAAGGATTGAACAAGTTAGAATGAATCGCAGACTGTAGACGACAGGGGTCAAAAGATTGCGGTAGCTACAAGCATTGTGGCGAACCATTATGCTCCTCCTGGGCTATACGTCGATATGGTGGAGGAAAAATTACAGGCCCATCTCATCCATGTCAAGGAGCAAGAAGTGGAAATATACCACGCAGTCGTCACCCCGAGGGTCCGGGGACCTGCCACAACCTGGAGCAATCCTATGAGTACCCACAACCCGATGTTTGGCTTAACCTGGCATACGCGTACCTAGTCACTATCTGAGTCAGATTCGGAGGGAGGCGTTGGTGACGGTGCCTCGACTTTGTCTGCAGGTTCTCCTGGAATTAGGAGAGGAAGCATGCGGCTACGGGGATCGCCGATACTCGCGAAGCGTTCGGAGTACCGTTCATAGTATTCAGCCAAGGCTGCCCTTGCCCTAGGCCCTATATACTCCTTCGTGAGAATTTTGTTGTTGTACATCGCCCACTTCAAAAGGCGCGAGACGGTCGGTACGCGGAAAATGTGATACCAGTCTCCGAGCAGGTGAATAAGAACTGTTTGAAGCTCAGTGGCGATTCAGACACAGTAGAGCGAATACTTACCTGGTGTCCAAATACCTAACATCCATACGACATTCCACAGCTCCTCACAGCCGAATTCCGCAACGTGTGGCTCCCAACCCCACCACTGGATAGGCATCTTCCGTCCGCACGTGTGTTCGAACGCCTCGTTGAAGTCAATGATACGAACGTCCAGGTCGCCATCTTCTTCCGAGCCTCTCATGAGGATGTGTCGGGTGCCGAATTGAAAGTCGCCGTGTTCGAGATGAGCTTCGGCGTGAATGGCGGTCATCGCGCTAACAACTTCCCCCCTGTGGGCGGTCAAGATGAGCAAAGGCAGCGCTTGAAAGAACATCTCTGCGTACTTCATATTTTTCTCGCACAGTAATTTGGACGGCACGCTTACCCCACAATACTCGAGGAGCATGCACCCCAAGCGTACATCCCTCCCCTCCCATTCAAAATCACATTCATAGTATCCGAAAAACCGCGGCACGTACAAACCTTGGAGGGAGAGGAGATGATTAGGATCCGCGTAGAGCTTCGCCTCGTGTTTCAGACGAGACAGGTCACCGCGAGCCAGCTTGCAAACGCCCTCGACCGCCATGTTGGGAGAGACCTTCATAGCACCTCTGTGAACTTCGGACTCGTCTGAGTAGAGGACCTCCGAGCTCCAGAAACGTTCAGCAGAGTATTCAAGTTCGCTCCCGGGAATAAGCTGGATAAGGGTGAAGTGACCGTTGACGCGAAATCTGCCTTTGATGAGGTCGATGTCGAGGGCAGACATGCCAGTGATGCGTAGAGAATCAAGGATGGACGCCAATGATCAGCATTCAAGCACAATCCTTTATGGCAGGCTCAGACCCAAATTTAGCCCTGCATGGCGTGTGAAAATTGAACTGACACCTTTCGGCGCCTCAACGATGCGCGTCATGGCCATGGTCTAATAGAGAACTGCAGTTACTGAACTGAGAAAGTCGATGGGAATGCTGGGTTCTGGAATCTTCGCGAATAACTGCATGATGCATAATACAATGAAGTTACAGATGAATGCGATACAAGTACATTTGCGATGAGCTTAACGCGAGGCGGAAAGAAGACATAACAACTAATTCCATGCTATACAGACTGTCCAAGGAATACCAAGTCACGAACGCGCGTTCACAACTTGTCCGTATGCTCGATACGCTCCGTAAACTTTGTGGTGGTCTCTTTCGGCGTGGCATTCTTGAGCGGGCCGCTGACGTTGTCCACCTCGTACGACGCCTCGTACGCGTCGATGCGCTCCTCGGCATTTGCAGACGAGCCTTGATGCGGGTGCCGTGCTCTGACGTGCTTCAGGGTCTCCTCGGCAAGCTCCGCGGGCGAAGTGTCTGAGCGGTCGGCCTGGACACGGCTCTCAGTACCACGGAGGAAACCAGAAGACGTCGTGGAAACGCACCTTTACGGCAGCCTCAGATGCACTCGCGAGATACTGGTTCCATCCCGGCGCGTTACGAATGGGTGTCGACGTCTTGTGCTGCTCCTTGCGCAGGTTGCGCTGTTTCTCAACCTCAATAACCTGAACGTCTTCGTCAGCTGCAAGGCCTTCGGATGGGTACGGTAGTGGGACACACCTCAGGGTCGTTTCCATGCTCGGTGCTAGAGTAGCGTGCCTGAGCGCCCACTACGGTGCGCGAGACAGGGGCGACGGTGGCGCGACGGAGGGCGGCGCGTGTTGCGAGTGCGGTGTACATCGTCGGGATTGTCGTTTTTGGTGTGAAAAAATGCGCGTAAATGCGGATAAAATGGGCGAGAAATTGGATGGTGGGTGTGTTGGGAAAAGACGGAGGCGAGGCCGTTTTTGAGGAGGCTCGCTTGGGAAAGAGAGGAGCGTCACAAGGAGCGTGACGTCAGAGCCAATCAGGCGCGTTCGGTGTGTTATGATGTCACTGAAGCGCTGGCGCGCTGGGATGTCTTCGATTGTGGAGAGCGGAGCCCGACACCATTCACCCAGGCTAGACCACCGAGTCTGAAGAATATTCAACGCACCTCAACGACACAAATACAAGTCTCAGAGGCTGCGCAGCGAGACCGGTGGATATTTTACTCACTATAATTAGCTCGCCAACACATCCTGGAGTCGGATAGGTGCTTGCCGAGTGTCTGGGTGCTTGTGTTCGTCATGCGCCCACGCCTTACTGTGGAGGTTTCACTGCGGACGCGGTGATTCGTAGCGATACCCTTATGACCAAAACAAATCATATTTCCATTGACAGTGTTACTCGCCGTAAAGAACGCCACCGCGCAACTTGAACGAACACCAAGTCTTTGACGGCTATATCCAACCCACGTGAGCACGACGGCATACACAAAGTATCTGTGAACGTACGGCACTTCTCGAGCGAAAGGTTTCTGCCACATAAGTATCTTCGTCTCCTGGCTGGTATTCGAGGCCGGATTCAGACTTGTGCTTCGCTAGCCACAACGTCGTGTCTGTCATAAACGCAAACGTAGGACCCAGCGCTGGTTTCCTAGCCGTGGTCGAGAAAGCCGATAAAGGATTTTGTGGCGGGGCGGCACTTGTTCCGTTCAAGACCTGGCACAAATATGAATAAGGTGTACTTCGTGAGAGGTGGTTGAAATCGAAGCACCATGACAGCCAAAGAATGCTTTTGTGCAAGTGAACGGAGTTGGCGCATGAACGTTGTCATGACGGCGTGCCCTTGACTTGTCATTTATATGGTAAGTAGTTTAGTATGAAAGGGGATTTACCTTGTGAGGAGACAATGCTGAGGAGGGGTCGGAATATCGGGGTGATAGTATCTATGACGAGGAACTGGATCTTGTGTCCTTGTGATTCCGACTAGGGGACATTAAGTAAAAAGTCCTGATATTCTGAGCGTGAGCCTACCTCAAAAGTTCCATTGAAATTCTCCAATAGTTCCTGGAGGTTCTCTATGTCGAATGCGAGCGAAATCTGCAACCGGTCGGCCGCCGTACCCGCAGCGGGCTTTGTAAAGAGTCAAATGACAACGCGTTAAATCAGTTTTGAACGCGTATTACCATATCTGAGAGCATCTCAGAGGCTTGACGTATCCTATCCGCAGCAAAGTCGCCCACGGTATCGACCCAGACAGCACCAGAGTTGGGATTTATAGAAAGGTGGCGCATAACCACTTGAAGGGCGAGAGCCTGGCAAGAAAATGAGACTATCAGACAGATAAAATCTGGCCGATCCCTCACAGTCTTTCCGGAGCTTCTATCCCCCGATATCTCGAACACCCTGCTTGGACCGAATCCGCGCGTGAGGTTGTCAAGTTGTGGGACGCCGCTAAGAAATTGGTCCGCCGGTAGAGAGGGTCGGTGAATGGAAGATGCCTGAGTCGCCGGGGCTGAGGTATAGTCTACTACGGCTTCGATATGCTTCGTGAGGGCCGCAAGGGTTATGGTGCCAACAGGGAGCTTTTGGTAGAGTTCCATGGGTGTGCCGAAGAACATAAGGTCGGCGTCAGTACGAAGACCAATCTCTTCGAGAGCATCGAGAAGGTCCTCCGGTAGAGGCGGCACAACGGTCCTGAGACGCATCGGGTGGAGGCAAGCAAGTCAAGGTCGAAGTTAGAAAGCATGTGGCCTGGACGGTGTCTCGGTCCAGGAGTCGCGCTCAGCGGAGTTCGAATACACGCGCAAACCGATCCGATGACGCCCACCGCCTGCCGAGGAGGTGCGCATTTCAGCTGCAGACTTTATCCCCTCCTTGTCCTCTCCCGCCTTCTCCCTCCCTCCTCCTCCTCACCGCCCCGCCAGCGTCCTCGCTCGCCCGCGCAAAAGCACTCGGCATCCACGCCCGCCGATGATTTCAGCACTCCGGCGCCGCGTCTCGTCTGCGCTTTCCAACTCCAAGGCGATCGCGTATGGCCTGAAGACACCCCCGCGCCCGAGCGAGGGCATGCGTCCCGTGCACCGACGCTTCAACACCCTCTACACGCCACAGTCGCTCCGGCTGCGCTCACAATCCGTCCCCGCGCGCGCGATCCGCCATGTCCATGTCCGCGCACTTTCCTATTCCTCCATCCCGCGATTCATGCTACGTGCCTTGAGGGTTCCTATTGGCGCTGCGACCGCCGGAGCGGGCGGGTTGACATATGCAAATTACAAGTTTGAAGGTGCGTGACACCATTGTTGTTACTTGCTGGATACCTACGCGACGAGATAGAGATGCGGAAGCAGACCAACGAGTTCATGTCGGCCGTGCAGGACACCGCGACGGACCTCTTTGACGGCGCTTCCGACGCGCTCAAGAACGTCTCTTCTGTTGTCTCAGGGGTGAAGCTACCCGACATAGAGGCTCCACAGTTCCTCAAGGACCTGTTCAGTGGCTCAGGCAAGAGGGACGGGAAGCGAGAAGACGACTCAGAATTCGACAGCCAGCAACGGCCCCAGCGACCAGACGGAGAGGAAGCTGCTATAGCTGCCCTTGTCGCCGCGACCATGTCAGCACCCTCGGACTCGAAGTCAGATAACGCTGCGGACCCTCGGAATGGTCTCATGCACCTCACGCGAAAACTCATCGAAATTCGCAGTATGCTGCTTAGCATCGACCAGAGCGACGCGTTGAAACTACCCAGCATTGTGGTTATCGGAAGCCAGAGTTCAGGGAAGAGCTCAGTGCTCGAGGCGATCGTTGGACATGAATTCCTGCCAAAGTTTGTGTACCTCCGTTCTGTACGTGACATGGGCTGATAAATACCCCCAGAGGCACCAACATGGTCACGCGACGGCCAATTGAGCTCACTCTCATCCATACTCCTCCTAAGGATGGAATGGAGCCCGAGGAGTACGGCGAATTCCCTGCCCTGGGTCTGGGCAAGATTTCGGATTTCTCGCAAATACAGAAGACCCTCACCGACCTCAACCTTGCAGTCCCCTCCACAGAAGCTGTATCTAACGACCCCATCGACCTCAGGATATACAGTTCACGTGTACCCGACCTTACGCTCATTGATCTTCCTGGCTACATTCAAATAGCATCCATGGACCAGCCAGAGAGTCTTAAGGAGAAGATAGCCTCCCTCTGCGACAGATACATCCGCGAGCCCAATATTATTCTAGCCGTTTGCGCTGCAGACGTCGACCTCGCGAACTCTCCCGCCCTTCGCGCTAGTCGAAGGGTGGATCCTTTGGGGCTTCGGACGATTGGCGTCATCACCAAGATGGATCTTGTCCCCCCAGAACAGGGTGCCGGGATCCTCGCTGGTAACCGATATCCCCTTCATCTCGGCTACGTCGGTGTTGTCTGCAAGGCTTCCGGCAAGCGGGGGCGCACCGAAACTACAGCGCAAGTAGCACAAAGGGCCGAGAGCGAATATTTTGGCGTGAACCGCGAACACTTTGGAACCTCCGTTATGACTACCACGGAGACGCTGCGAAAGCGGCTGATGGACGTCCTGGAGTCTTCAATGGCCTCGTCATTACATGGCATCACGAACGCGGTACAACTCGAACTTGAGGAAACGCAGTATCAATTCAAGGTGCAATACAACGACCGACGCATCACCGCAGAGTCGTACGTTGCCGAGACCGTGGACATGCTCAAGCAGCGGTTCAAGGAATTCACGACACAGTTCCGCAAGCCCCACGTACGCGAGAAGCTCAAGGAGATGCTGGACGACCGCGTCATGGATGTCCTTGAACAGCTGTACTGGTCCGACAAGCGCACGGTGGAGCTGACTGCCCTCGCCGGCGACCCGAAGGTGAAGCCAGAGGCTGTCGAGGCGTACTGGCGCTACAAACTCGACGCGGCGTCGTCCCTCCTCACCAAGTCCGGCGTTGGTCGCGAATCGACGCTGCTCGTCGCCGACGGTCTGCGCGCGCTCATAGACTCCATCGCTGCCGGCGAGCCCTTCACGCACCACCCGCGCGCCACGGAACGCCTTATCCAGTTCTCACACATGATTCTGCGCGATCGTATCGGCGTCACCTCGGACCAGGTCGAGAACTGCATCAAGCCGTACAAGTACGAGGTCGAGGTCGACGCGCGGGAATGGGAACTGGGACGCGTTGACGCCGTGCAGCTGTTTGAGAAGGAGGTGGGGTTGTGTGAGCAGAACTTGAAGGATATCAGGAAGAAGGTTGGTGGAAGTAGGCGGTTGAGCAGTTTGATTGGGTATGTGAGGACGTTGGAGGAGAAGGAGCGGGAGAAGAAAGCGCGGCTGTTGAGGGAGTCTGAGGAAGGAGCTGTGCTTGAGGATATTGCGACAGAAGACTACCGGTACCCACCTGCGCATATCATCGATGGTGAGTTACTTCTCCGCTCGTTTTCTACCTATTGCTTACTCTGTACATAGCGCGCCACGCGATGCTTTATGGCGAACGGTTAAACATGTTGAAACTTCGTCTCGCTGCACTGAAGTCAAAACGGTGCAAAGGCGGGCCGGAGAACGACGTGTTGTGCCCCGAAGCTTTCCTAGCCGTTGTCGCCGATAAGCTCGCGTACACCTCTGCCATGTTCATCAACATCGAACTCCTCGACCACTTCTTCTACCAGGTTCGTGGCCATTTCACCATCACAGCACAGCACACGTTTAACCGCTTTCTTCTAGTTCCCTCGTGAGATCGATTCAAGACTTCTCTACGACCTCGACAGGAAAGAGATCATCGAGTTCGCACGCGAGAATCCGGCCGTGCGAAAGCATCTGGATCTTCAGGAACGGAAAGACAAGCTAGAGGAGGTGCGTATCCGCCTGGTATCTCGCGCATCGGTCCCTGACAAAGCCCGCACAGGTCATGAAACAGCTCAATAGCCTCGCGACGTTGCGGCCAGATACGGCACAGCAAACACCACGGCGACAGCGTGGGCTCTTCAGCAATATTTTCTGAGAGGAACGTGCTCGTTTGGGGTCGGCATCTGGATAGTCTCTTGCATCACACATACCTTGCGTTCTTCAGTAGTAATAGTATCGTAATCCCCACTTCGTATCAGTATCAACGCGGTGCACGCTTCAGCAAGTGAGATGGAAAGTATGGTTGGTATACGGTGCATGGTGAGGTAGAAGAAACAGGGTGTCTATAGCCTCGCCTTCGCCTTTGCGGTCTGCCCAAACATGTCAGTGTACGGGCGTAGAGCGTAGTTGAGCGGAGGCGCACCTTCAGCACACCGTCGAGCTTGGTCGCGAACATCATGTTGCCCTTCGTCTTCAGCTTGCCGGTCATGTACGCCTTCTGGCCATCGAGCTACAAATCACACACGTCAGCGTCCGCGCCGCTCGGGTCCCGCCCCAAAGCCCCAACGCACCTTGCCGTCCGCGAGCTGCTGGAACACGTCGTCGGAGAGCAGAATGGTGACGTTCGGCTTGCTCTTCGCCTCGCCCTTGTACACCGAGCCCGTCGTCTTGAGGTCGATCGTCCAGATGCCCTCCTTGCCCTCGCCGTTCTTCACGCGCAACTCGAAGATGCCGTTCGTCTGCAGTCGTGGTCGTGTGAGCGAAAGAGAGGGTAAAGGGTGGTGGTACGCGCCTTTTTGATTTGCGCCTTCTTCTCCTCGTCGCTGAAGCCCTCGAACACCTTCGCGAGCGCGGCGAGAGTCTCGGAGGCCTGTTGGCGGTCAGTAACGGCGCCAGGAGCGTGCAAAGCGGCGACGAGCGTACCTTGAAGCCGTCTTGCTTGATGTCGGACATGGTATGTACACTTGGTGGCGGGGAGGAGTTACGAGATGGCTGTCAAGACTCAAGCAGGTCAAACGGATATAAACACGCGTGAAGGCGCCAAAACATGTGATTACAGGACAGGGTCATGACATCGGAGAGTCGTCCGATCACAAATGGGTCGATCACACGGCGGGCCGGCGCGTCCTCACGCGTCGCAATCGATAGAAAATGAATGCATTTGTGACTCCAAGTCTCACAGACATTCTCTCACAGACTCTCTATCTCTGACCCTCACATCGTCTCCACCAGCTAGAACGAAATGTCCAAGCCTGCGCCCCCACCGTTTGGCGTGTATGTCCCAGCGGTCGTTTTTCTTGACGAGAACGAAGAACTCGACCTCGAGGGTATTCGCTCGCACGTCTTGCGCCTTGCACAGGTGCGGATTATTTCGCCAAAGCGCGTTCGCGGACACAACTCATGTTTCTTGCATAGGGCGGTGTTCGCGGTATCCTCGTGCAGGGCAGCAACGGCGAGGCACAGTTCCTTTCGCAAGAGGAGCGCAAGCTCGCCATCCGCACGACCAGAGAGACTTTGGACAGCAATGGATTCAAAGACACGGTTATCATGGCGGGCACAGGCGCACCGTCTACCAAAGAGACCATAAAACTCTGCAAAGACGCCGCCGAATCAGGCGCAGACTACGCCCTCGTCCTTACCCCCTCGACATGGCCCCCGCAGATGACAAAGGCGAACATCATCCGTTTCTTCCACACCGTGAGTGCGCCACCTCGCACTACGGCATCTCCCCGCAAACCCTAATTGCCCGCAGGTCGCCGACGCCTCCCCGATCCCCGTTATGATCTACAACTTCCCCACCGTCACCGCAGGTATTGATCTTGACTCGGACGTCGTCATCGACATCGCCGTCCACCCGCGCATCGTTGGCATCAAGCTCTCGTGCGGCAACATCGGCAAGATCCACCGCGTCGCGAGCACGCTCCCCGCGTCCGAGTTCTCGACGTACCCTGGCCGTTCCGACACCTTCTTGCACGGTCTCGTCGCCGGAAGCGCAGGCGTCATCGGCGCGCTTCCCAACGTCGCACCGAAGGCACACGTGCAGCTCCTGAAGTTGTGGAAGGAGGGAAAACTCGACGAGGCCACGAAGCTGCAGGCGCTGCTAGGGCACGCGGATTGGGAGCTGGGGAAGCTGGGGAGTATTGCAGGGATCAAGGCCGTGTGTTCGCGCCACTTCGGTTACGGCGCGACGTACGTGCGGGGCCCGCTGTCCCCCCGCGATGCCAACGACCTCACTCTCGGCAAGCTCGGCGAACTCATCGAGCTTGAGAAGTCGCTTTGAGTTCACGCGCTGGTCCTGCTGTACGGGCGAAGGAGCTCGTCGAGGAGAGCTGCCACCTTCTTCTTCGCGTCTTCTTTCTCCGCTTGCATGACCCGGAGCTCTGCGTCTCGGCGGTTGGCAATTTGGGCCTCGTCGGAGAGAAGCAGGAGTAATTTCATGGAATGTATGATAGATAGGAGAGAGTGGGCGGATCGTATCTATGAAAGAGATGTAAGATGAATTATGAATTATTGACGCGTTGTATGCGTACCATGGACTCTGCACGACACTGAGTCTCAAAGGCTTCCTGCACGATGCGGAACTTGTCCTTGTCGCCGATCTGCACAACGTTCCGGTCAATCAAAATCATAGCAATATGGTACAAGGAGCTACTCACCGATGCCAAAGTAACGAGTTCGCTCATATTTTCGACCAAGGTCTCAACCTCGACGTCAACCTTCTTGTTCCACTCCTCTTCAATCGCCTCGAGATACTCGGCCGAATTCTGTTCGATAGTTGCTAGACTGTTGCGCTGGAGAAGCTTAGCTGTCGGCAGTGCTGAAGGTCGAGACACATCGGTTTGAGGAACGTCGGCCATGGTGGGTACGAGTTGGAAGTAGGGAGAAGAGAGGACAGGCGCGCGGACTCGAACTTAGCGCGTCTTGGAGACCCCGGAAACCCCCTGTCGACATTCACATTCTTGTGCCATATGATATTTACACGAGGTGCATCCTTTCTCGCTCAAGTCTTCGCCAAAATGACACTCTCTCCTACTCTCTGGATGGATTTTATGCTGAATTTATCGCCGAAAATGCTGTCTATAACTCATCGTCGACTCCCACTGACAACCCAGCCAAGCAAGGTTCGCCATTCCGACACTTCTCGGGCCTTTCTCTTGGACAGCGGGATTACTGTTTGAACAAATTCTCAACGTGGTCGAGAAACCGAAGGTAGTGTACCGGTAAGACAATACCGAACATTAATATTGTGTTCAATCTTCACACGCCTTGCAGAGCCAAATCTGGGTCAGAAATTGCCATAAATGTTCGTTGAACGTTGCTCATTGACCTCCGTCTTTGATCCTCTACGTATCACTGGCATGTCCGTACTCGACATCGACCTCATCAAAGGCAAATTCCGCGTCGACGGCCACTTTACCCTCACCGAGTGCATCCCCAGTAGCGAGTACCATGCCGAACGCTTCTGGAGTTCGGAGGTTCTCTACTCAGGCGAATCCGAAGTTCACCGAGGTACCATGAAAGTCTCTCCCAATCTCGCAGTCGAAGGCGTTTGCAAGCTGGCTCGCGGTGACCTGTCTCGTCTCAAATATGAGGCGAAGCTCTATGCGGATCCCAATCATCTCCTACCCCTTCAAGGTTCGGTTGTGCCGCGGTTCTTGGGCTATTATGAATGTGAGTTCGAATGGGAGGGGCGGGATGTACTCTTGGGGTGCATACTCCTCGAGTATTGTGGGGTAAGCGTGCCGTCCAAGCTACTGTACGAGAAGTACATGAAGTACGCGTTCAGACATGTTCTTGTGGAGTTGTTATTAAGCGCCTTTGTTCATTTTTGTTCGCCCGCAGGGGGAAGATTATCGATGCAATGGCGGCCATCCACTCCAGGGCTCACCTCGAACACGGCAACTTTGGATTCGACTGCCGGCACGCCGTCATGAGAGGCTCGGAGGAAGGTAGCGATCTCGACGTTCGCATCATTGACTTCAACGAGGCGTTTGAACACACATGTGAACGGAAGATGCCCATAGAGATGTGGGCCTGGGAGCCACACGTCGCGGCATTCGGCTGTCAAGAGCTGTGGAACGTTGTATGGTCGTTAGGTGTCTGGACGCCGAGTAAGTTCTCTGCTCTCCTGTGGTAGAATCATCATTGAGTGTTAAACAGTTCTCATTCATTTACTCGGAGACTACTATCACATTTTCCGCGTGCCGACCGTCAAACGCCTTGTGAAATGGGCGATGTACAACAACAAGATTCTCACGAAGGAGTATATAGTACCTAGGGCGAGGGCAGCCTTGCGCGCGTACTATGAACAGTACTCTGAACGTTTCGCGCGTATCGGGGATCCTCGTCTCAATATGCTCCCTCTTCTAATTCCAGGAGAACTCACAGACGAAACTGATACATCGTTGCCGACGCCTCACCCAGTACACGATTCGGACTAGGTACTACGCATCTTTCCGGATATATGCCTCTTACCATTCCCAGCACTGCCGTTTTCTGATAGTCAAGAAATGCTGCGTATAGAAAGGAGGCCTCGGGGTTGTATTTTGTCCCTTGTGAGTGTCAGCATTAGACGATATTTGGACAATTGTTGGTGGCCAAGAAAGAAAGAGTCGTATTCTCGAATACTAGTACATGCACGACATAATTTACCCCGGGGATCTACTCACAACAATGCCTTCATCACGATATTCCTCTAGAAGCGGTACACGCGCGATTGCTTGCCCTTCGGTCCGAGACCCGCGGGAGTCTCCACAGGAACCTTGAGGGGTACAGACTTGCTCTCGTACTTCATGGTGACATAGGCACCAGCCGCGAGTGCCTTGGTAGTGCACGCGCCGTTGTCCGTCCAGTCACCCGCAGCACCTAAGATATACGTGTCAGATTTCACCTCGACTGCACAAAGTGATGAGAGGGCACGTACCTCCAGGGGTGTCGCCGTAGCTCCACCACTTCGCGGTCCACAGGTGGCCGCCGAAGACAACCTTATCGCCGCCGTTGTACTGATATAGGTGAAGCGTGAGTGATCAGTGATAGAGGAATCAGAGGGGAAAAGGACGTACGGCGACGTTGTTCACCCATGCGTTCACGCCTGCGCAGCTCCCGGAGTTGGTCGGCGGGGGCGTCGAGGTAGGTGGAGGCGTAGAGGTGGGCGGAGCCGATGTGGGTGGGGCTGTCGTGGGTGGTGCCGTCGTGGGCGGAGGAGGCGCGCTCCCGCCTTGCAGCGCAGCCTTGACCGCCGCGTCGAAGCGTCCGTTCGCTATACATCGTATTTCGTCAGCGCCTCAAAAACCGTCACAAATTGTGAAGACAAACCGTATGCTTGGCTCGCATCCCAGAACATCACGCCGCCGAAGGACGAGAATTGGGACTTGGTCTGCTGGATGATGCTGCTGAGAGTGTTGATGTCGACGAACCCGCTGCCAGCCGCCGTGGACGAAGCGGGCGCGCCAATGTAGACCTTGACATTCTTGTTCGGCGACTGTGTCTTCGCCCAGTTGTCCCTACCAAGCCGTCGCTCGTGAATTCCACTGCAACAAACAGACAAAGTATAAAGAGGAAAAACGCACCAGGTCGCGAAGTTCCACGCGTTGGGGTTGTTGAAGTTCTGAAGTCCGCAGAAGTTGTTGTAGAACTGCACGTACACGGCATCGAACGCGACGGCATTGATGACGCTCCCGAGGATCGCGTCAGGGAAGGGGCACTGCGGCGCGGCAGTGACGTAGTACTTCTTGCTCGCGCTGTTCATGTGCGACCGGAGCTGATTCACAAACGTCGGGAAGAACGCGGAAGACCCTCCCTCGATGTCCAAATCAATGCTGCCACATCGACCTCATCAGCGCACTCGCAGATAATCAGACAGCGATAGCGGACGCACCCATCGAGCACGGCGTTCCCAAACGGACGCGTGGAACTCGATCCGCCGAGGAACACGTTCCAGATGGTGTCCGCGAACTGCGACGCCTGCGCGTCAGACGTGAAACCCGCTGCGCCCGTTGCGCCTCCAAGACTCAGCGTCACGATCTTGCCCTTGGACTGGCAGGTCTGGATCGCGGACGCGAGGAAGCCGCAGTTGGGGAGCTGGGTGTTCGGGAAGACGGGGTCGTCGACGACGTTGCATATCTAGAACACAAGGCGTAAGTGACCTAAGTATAGGAAGATGAGTATGGGAACGTACGTTGGCGAGGTCGATGGACGGGAGTCCGCCGGCACCGAAGAATCTGGGATATGATGCGCGTGAGAAACGGTGGCATTATAACCATAGAATTAAATTTGGCGTACACGTTGAGAAACGCGATCGGGAGGGTGTCAACTGAGTTGTCCTATTCAGTCGCGAGCGTGTGAGCAATGACGACACGCGGAAAGAGAGGTGGATCGGCATACCTGGCAGTAGAAATCGATGCTCTTCTGCCAGTTGGCCTGGTCGCTGTGTGTCGCGCCATAGGAGTTCTGGCCCCAGTATCTGTTAAATATGACCGATCAGGGAACGAATACAGAGGTGGAAACTGCATGAACGTACGCGACGACCTGTATGAAATCATTAGCTGTGTACGATGTAAGATAGAAAACATGCACATACGTTGTCACTACGCGATATATCGAAGGCAGTAGCCCCCTGCGACGCGCATGCAAAGAGAGCACCAGCAAGCCCAACGATGGACCGAAGACGAGGAGAGAGCATGTTCGTTTGCGATCTGAGGAGTGAGAGAGGTGCGTCCTGGATCGATATCCATCTCACCCCTGCACTTTAAATACCATTCCCTGCTCACCCCCTGGGCTTCCATGCGCCAACACAGGCGCACAAGGGATCCTCTCCGTCCCAAGCAGGGGCCCAAGTCAGAAATCTGCACAAGCCCGCAATCGTACCGGTAGGGGGGAGGCTGATCCGAGACGACACATTGGCAATGCGCGCCCGAGACAGACTTCGAGGCACGAGGGCGCGACAAGGTGACCGCGCGGGGTGTATTCGGCGGGGGCGCCGGTGAGACACGAGCTGGACGGCATGCGCAGAGAGAGCCTGGAAGAGGCTGCAGCCCGAGCGCGTCATGTGCGCGGCGACGACGCTTCTCGTGCGGCGGGCGCGCCGGCGAACAGCAGCGGCCTCGTGGAGCAGCGAGCACGGCACGCGGTACCCGTCTCCGCGGCATCCAGCCAGTCGCCAGCGGAGGCAGCATCGCGCCTCCTGCGCAGAGTTGGCGGGGGAAACGGCGGATAATCCGCTCGCTCTGATCACGAAGCGGCCTGGCCACATGTTGCCTGATAAGACGGAGCAGCCCACGACCCAGGCCGAAGCGCATCGAAGCACAGACGAGGTATGTTCGCGGGCGGCAGGCCCAGGCGTCCGTCGCCAGAGCATATGTGGTGGCGGGGGCGGCGGACGAGGCGCGTCGCGACGGTAGCCATCTATCGAGCCCGAATTCCGTCGCCTCCGCTCCGACGTCGAAATCAACCTGCGCTCACGCGCTTATGCCCGCCCGATTGGGGGAGGACAGGCCTGGATCCCGCCCACGCGCGGCTCCGTCGCGCCTCGGGCGCCCGCAGGGACAAGAATGGACGGCGTCCGGAGAAAGCTGGTCGGCCAGCGCGCGTCCACCGCCCGCTTCTCCTGCACAATCTGTCGATATCAGTCAACTCTGAGCATGCGAGCAAGCAGATGAGCTCGCCAGAATACGCAGACCATGTGCAATGCCCATTATTACAGCAGATACCCGTCAGCTGACGGCGCTCTGAGAACGGACGGCTGCAGAGCAAAGGGGGTTTCTTCGATATTACACATCTATGTCTGCGGTTCACTTAGTTCACCGGACGGTGTGATAGATGAAGGCACTCAACACATGCTATTGGATTGTCTATTGCAGCATATCCTCGTCTTTGACCTCCGGCCACCCCAGGACTTTCCAAAAATGTGGCGCATGCCAGTCGAGGGGCTGGTCTTTCAACTCGGTGATGCCGGTCTGCCTCTGGAATAGCCCTCGGCTCTGCGCAGCAGTCAGCCAGTTGGTCAATTTCACAATGAAATATGCAAAAACGCACCAATCCGAGAGAGATCTTGATCCCGGGAGGGCCAGGAGTATATTGATTCAATGCCGCACCAGGTCCATCTTGAATAAGCTTTAGAATGTTGCTTACCGCAAGGTCACCCTGCGAAACGTATCACTACAATTGTACAAGCACATGTGTTGTGGATGCTTACCTGACCGTGCGCAATGTGCCCCGCCTGCTGTGCTCCAAACGCATCAGCAGTATCACCGACGGCGAAGATATTCGGGTGGGCCGCGACGAGGCCTTCGTAACTGTCATCGCCGACGCTGTCATCGGACGGAATTGCAACTTGCAGTGCCTTGGTCACGCGGATCAAACCCTTGCGCGACCCGGAACGGACCACGGAGTTGGGAAGGAAACCGGCCATGAGCTCGGAGTTTGCCCTTTGGCCAGTACAAAGGAGCTGGGAACTCGTCAGTCGGGCAGGAGTATTTGAAGCGTGGGGACGTACGATGAGGTCTGCGCGCAGCTCTTTGCCGGAGAGCGTCCGCACGACATGTTCATTGGATTTCGTGAGGTTAGACGGCGCGACAGAAGTCATGTCGAGCCTTTCACCCAGGACAACGTTCACGCCAAGCTCGTTCATGACAGCCAGAACTTGAGAAGACACCATAAGCGGTCGGAAATGACATTAGAGATGAAACCGGAACCTACTTCCGTCGTGCATCGCGGGGTCGTACCTGGGCAGAAGCTGCGCTCGAGAGTGCAAGATCGTTACGTGCTTCTCAGGGTACAGTTCCTTAATATCCATCGCATACTCTGCGAGATGACCTTCTCAGAAATCGATATATGATAGCAATAATCCACTCACGAATGCCAAGCGCGCCACCACCGACAACCAGTACACTGGGCGCTGCCTCGACGCGTTTCTGTGCGTGCTTGAGCCACTGGATGCCCTGGGGCTTGGTCCCGTCGTACGCCTCAGCGGCAATGTTGATGGGGCTCCAGGTGTCGATAGGCTCGGGGAGATGGTTTCCCAGCGCATAGACGAGGTAGTCATACGGCAGTTTGGGCTCAGTCAGTCCGAGTTCAGGGAAAGCGCGCGAGAGGGAGACAGAGCTAGCGTCAAGGCCTGTAACGCTCGCGTGAAGGACGAGATGGCGCCCCTCTGGTGAAGTAATGTCCGGGTTTTGCGGGATGACTCCCGTATAGGGGATGACTGTAGGATTTGTCAGGGGTAGAAGGTAGGAAGAAATTTTTTGGCGTACACGCTTTGTGCTCGTGTCCCGATACAACTGTGTATCGCGGAAACACGTACAGGTCTAAATTTAGCTGTTTAAGTATATTCAAATGGGCTTGCACGCGTCTGACGTACGATTGAAGTGGCTTCAAGGACAAAAATCAGTATCACTTTCAAGTCTTCTTGGGGGAGACATACCTGTTGCGATCAACAAGCACAATCCTCCAGTCATTCGGGAGGCCCTTGAGGAGTGCCTTCACAGCACCAAGTCCTACGATACAGCAATGAGCCGAGAACCAAAGTAAGTCACAATCGACGCACCTCCGTACGAGCCTCCTAGCACAGCAACAGTTCTCGGAACCATACTCACCAGGTTGTAAGAGTACAAGAGAGTGAAAAAGCACACTTTCTTGGCCTCTTCATTTAGCTCGACCCATGTTATATACGTACCTGGACGAGCGGCAGCGCAGTCGGCAGGAACGCGTCCTCGTCGCGCGCGGCAACCCCGCGGACGGGCGCCTGGATCGGAATCAGGCCACTTATCTGATAAAGCAAAGCCGCGCAGATCAGTCATAAGCTCGCCGCCCACTGCAGCATTTGCCGTTCTCCGTCGCCTTTGCTCGGACGAACACAGGATACGCGCTGTGTTGTTGGGGAATGGGGAATGCTGATTGGTGAGTGCGTCGCTCGAGAGTATTATTAGTGAGCGTTGTGGGGAGGGGGGTGTCAGAGGACGTACGACATCGAGTCGCTTGCGACGACCGCACGCCCGCGATACGTCGGCCGTCTACGGTCTTGTGTCTTCACCGATGTGTCAACGGCCCTCTTCCGTGGTTCGGAGCTTGAGCTGGATAGTTGGAGTACAGAGCTAAAGCGAGGAGCGTTCGCGGTGACACCTAGGGCATTGCTGCGGGTATGGACGGAATAAACGTATAGCATTGCAAAGCGCCGTACAAAGCAAAGCAGAGGATTCGCACTGGACCTGGGAGGTAACATAACAGAAACAAAAGGAGCCTCACCAACTACGAGTTCCCCATGGGTTGTACGCCACACCCCTGAGGTTCCACTTGCACTCCTTCTGCTGCATGCCGCCTTTCTCGTCGATAGCCCGGCTATAGACGGTTCCATGTTCGCCTACATCCTCGATGGTGACCTCCCAGAGAGTCCAACTCCACCTGCCTTCCTGGTAGGTGATCCGCGCGGGCTGCCAATGTTCACCCTCGTCAACTGAGACTTCGACAGCTACGATGCGAGCGTCGATGTGTTGAGTTGCATATCCTCTCACGCGAAGAGAGGTTCCTGTGGAGGTCTTCTTGAAAGTAGCGAGGCCGATCACAGAGTTGAGAGCGAGGGAAGTGATGGAGGGGTACTTCGACCAAACAGCTGCCGCTTGGGCCTTGCTCTCAATCTACACACGGAACATTAGGTTTGAGTCTCGTTGATTACAGCTACGCCCTGCTCACCTCTGGAGGTAGTATCCGGTAGTCTCGAGCTTGGTAGTAATTTGGCGACTCGTCGAGGGAAAGCCTGATTGAATCGAGCCACTTGACCCAGCGGGCACCGCAATAACCGGGGACGACAAGCCGCAGAGGTGCACCGCGATCTGGAGACATGTATTCGTCGTTCATCTGCAACGCTCTGATTAGCGACTGACACCATTTCAAATACGACGAACCAACCTCCCAGGCCAGGAGAACGTCGCCTGCAGGATCCATGGCCTTCTCAATGGGTATGGACACGCCATAGTACGAGTCGTCCTCGCAGGGTGTTACGTGCGAGGCGAACTGAACGTGTGCAGCACCCTCGATGTCGACTCCAGCATCTAAGAGCACATCCCGGAGGAGGACACCGCCCCATTTTACATTGCATACGACACCGTCATCCCAGAGGATCCCATTCACTTTCTTCATTGCGCTCATCTCCTTCCTTCTATTCCCTGCACACTAGCAAATGTTGAGCGAGCTGTGCTACTACACGATAGGTTGGCGACTCACCTGAAGCGCGGCGATCACCTCGTGTTTGGGGAACCTCGTCTCCAAGTCGTGCATCGTGTACCGCGAGCTGCCTTCAGGCGTGCCCTCAATGGTGAGGAAATGGGCATCACGATCAAAGTCTTCTACAGGGCCATGGTTGCGACAATACACGAGCTCGTCTGGCGTGATATCGAATTGTACGAGCGCAGAGGCCTTGGGTTCCGCGTTGAAGGGCTCCTTGCCGCGAACGACAAGTAAATCTGAGTGCGCGACCTCACGAGTGTAGTCCATGGCGTCGAAAATCCCCGCAGGTCGTCAAAGAGGTCGTCGGCCTTATACCCTGGGGAGCAGAGGATGTGAAATGAGGAGATAGATAACGGAGTTGAGACGGGGCTATCTTCAGAGCCTATTTGCTGGTTGACGTTCAAAAGGGAAAAGCCCTGTGAGAGTCAACGTCGCATTTATAGGAAATCGCCAGCGCACATGTCGGCGCGCACGACGGGAGGCAGGAGGCATTGTCAGGTGAAACGAGGCCCCTTTCGCGTAAACCAGCTGATTTGCTTGGTCCGTCCAGGCAGATCATAGCGGAGAATAGGCCAGTAGAGAGGCTAGACGCAGCGGCGAGAACAAACGACTCGTTGGGCCGTCAGTGTGTTTTACGTCGTACTGACCAAGTTCTGACGAGGATGAGAGCAGAATGTATGGCAGACGCCGGTTCGGTTCACAACGCACGTGGCAAGCCCGAATTCGTCCAACCCAGCCGTCGCGCCGACGAGCTTCGTCCTCAACCACTGGCAGCGGCACACGAGCCTGCTGCGTCCATATAACGACTGTGCCGGGCCACTCACTGCCCTAACATCCTTCATCACCAACCACATCCACCACCCGCACCTCTCGTCAACCAACAATGGCTATCGGGCGGTTAGTTCACTATGCAGTCGATGCCGTGCTGCTGTCAACAGTCGTGGCAGGAGTGAGGCGGTCAAGTGGCTTCAGGTGCGTGCTAACGCGCTTGTTGTCGTACCCAAGAAGTGACCCTGACCATCTACAGCCCTAAACTGGACACCATACAAGATCCTACGATGCGCTCGGTCGCAGACAACTACTTCGGAATTGGGGAGAGGATATTCGACATGCTCCAGGGGACTGTCGTCAACAGCCAGTACTTCTCACGAGAAACCAGGCCGTAGGGAGGGGGGAGGCTTCAGAAAGCGTCGGAACATGAGAGGGCGCCGGAGATGCTGGTTCGGAGGAGATCACAGGCGATATCTTTATTGTGTTTGTCGAATTGGATCCGTGTTCCATATTTTATGTGGCCTTGAGGTCTTATTGCGTGGTCAAGCAGCCAAGAATAGGACGAGTGTGTGAGCAGCGCGACTGTGAGGGTTCGTTCAAACCCGCTCCTTCCCAAAAATAGAAAAAGGGCGGGATCAGCCCCCACGTGGCCTGTAGACGCCCTGTAAGCACTGCGCAACGACCTGGAGCAGGAGCTGCATTCGGCACAGCAGCGTTTGTTTCCTTTCACCACCATGGGCATCCTCCTCTCCTTACCGCTAGCCGGTGTGGCGGGCACTGTTGCCTCGTCATGTTTGGCAGGCATAGCGTTCTGCTTCACATCCACTGCCGGTGAGTTGCTACCACTCGCGTTCAAAGCGGACTGTGCTGAACTCACTCGTGCTCTCAGCGTCCATGTTTTGCAAGTCATGCAACTGTAACTCATCTATTGCGACCCGCGTTGGCTTTGCCGTATGTATAATCCAGCACTCCTCTTCGCGTCCACTCCTCACTCCGTCATGTAGATCATATTCTGTCTAAATTCTATGTTCGCATGGTTAATGAAGACACCTGTCGCAATCAAACAGATTGAGAAATGGAGTCATGGATATCTCGAAATGGATTGTGCAGGCGATAAATGTTATGGAGTTCTTGCAGTGAGTGCTACTCGTCCACAGCTCCGGTGGTTGTAGCTCACGCTTCGTAGGTACACCGGATTTGTTTCGCCCTCTCTCTATTCCACTTCATACTCGGAGCAACCCTCATTGGCGTCAAGGATACAAAGGATAAACGTGCGGCTATACAGAATGGGTGCGTAAATCGACTTCTGTGAACTCCGCTATAGCTAAACATCGCGCAGTTGGTGGGGACCGAAGGCTCTCCTCTGGCTTGTCCTCGTCGTGGTCTCGTTCTTCATCCCCAACGGCTTCTTCATGTTCTGGGGCAACTACGTCGCCTTAATTGGAGCCACAATATTCATCGTCCTCGGTCTGGTCCTCCTCGTCGACTTCGCACACTCCTGGTCCGAAACCTGCCTCGAAAACTGGGAGAACTCCTCGAATTCCAACCTCTGGCAATGGATCCTGCTCGGCTCGACCGCAGGCATGTACGCAGCCACAATCGCGCTGACCAGTGTCATGTTCGCCTTCTTCGCGGGTTCGGGCTGCACGATGAACCGATTCTTCATCTCGTTCAACCTTGCCCTATGCGTCATCGTCACCATCATTTGCGTACACCCTACAGTCCAGGAACACAACCCTCGCTCAGGTCTCGCGCAGAGCAGCATGGTCGCCGCGTACTGCACGTACCTCATCATGTCCGCCATCGGCAATCGCGAGCACGACACTTGCAACCCTCTCCAGAAGTACCGCGGCACTGTCGAGGGCACGCGTACAACAACTGTCGTCCTCGGTGCGGTGTTCACGTTCTTGGCGATCGCATATTCGACAAGTCGGGCGGCGACGCAGAGCAAAGCGTTGGTGGGCAGGAAGAAAGGGTCGATTGAGTTACCCGCGGATCTCGATGGACATGCGGAGATGGGTGTTGTGAATACGCAGCCGAAGAGGACGGAGACTCCGAGATATCAAGCTTTGCTTGCTGCAGTCGAAGCAGGGTACGTGCACTTACTGTGTCCTCTTGCGCTATACTTATACTCGCATCAGCGCTATCCCAGCTTCTGCACTCGACGAAGAGGACGAGGATGACGATGACGAGCCTATGAGCGAGACTCGCGACGACGAGCGCACCGGTACCCGTTATAACGTACGCCTATCGCTCCCCCTCTTGTTCACTCAGCTCACGTTTGCTGCGCCATAGTATGCCTGGTTCCACATCATCTTCGCAATTGGAGCTATGTATGTCACTATGCTTCTGACGGACTGGAACGTCGTCCGTCCTGGCACGGCACCAGCGGACCACAACGGCGACAACGATGTATACATTGGTCGCTCCGAGGTGGCTATGTGGATGCGTGTCGTCTCCAGCTGGGCGTGCATCCTCCTGTACACCTGGAGCCTGGTCGCACCTGTGTTGATGCCTGATCGGTTCGACGACTGAGCGTAAATAGGATGTTTGGAGACATGTATTGTAGTATCTATGTGGACAGTTGGGATTCTATCCTATTGTATTTTTCGTTAGAATATGTTCAGAACGTTGGTCTGCTTCATCAACCTCCGGCAATTATTTACAAAGTACAAAAGGTATATCATCGGGGAACAACGTTACCCGGTAGGGGAGAAACCTCCTACCCGCCATCCTATTCCTCCACACTGCTCGTAGCAACCCAGGATAGCCATATGTAGCTCTTGGTCTACGAGTAGATAAACCCGCAGTCGACCTTTCGGGAGGACCATCTAGATAGAACTTGAGGGGGAGCGCGACCAGTAGACATCAAGACTACCCCGCGGAAACGGCGCAGGGGCAGTATCTTGCATGATGTACAGTCGTCTCGACAGCTGTGGGAGGACCCCTTATCGCGTGTTGTTCTTCGCCGCAGCAACTACCCACTCGAAAGCAGGTCAAAGTCACGATTTCTTCTCCTTGTCATCTGTCTCTGAAGCCGTAGTCTCGGGGAAGGGGTCCGCGATAGAGTCTTGCGGATACATCCTCTTCAGGTGACGATACTTGCGCAACGAATACAGCGCGAGTGTTTCTGTACGTAACAACGGGATCGTCTCTGAAGTTCTAGACGTGATGTATCACGACGCACCGTTTCGAATGTATTCCCCAAGCTTGACCGCTTTCTCGATCTCCTGTGGGTCCGTCAAATTCCTGTTCTCTGCGAACAAATGGAGTTAGCACCAGGTCATCGGCGGAACAGAGAACTAGACGCACTCTCGAAAAGTCCGCGCAACTTCCTGTGGAAGTTGTACCTGCAATGACCAGGGACCCTTAGTCGTGTGATTCAAGACAGAGATAGTTAGCAGACGCACTCGGGGTCGGGGTAGTCGCGGCCCAGCCGGTGCAATTCCTTGTACAGCGCAAGGACGCGGTGACGCATGGGGTTCCCCGCCATGGCAGGGGTTGTGCCGTCGGGCGACAAGGCGAACAGGTGCGAAGGGGTGCGAGGCAGGCGTCCAGGTCGGTGCAGCGCGCAAAGACGCCGAGGCAAAGCGCGTGCCGTCACTCCCGTGATGTGTCCGTCCCAAAATGGAAGCTCAACTGGTTGAACCGCGACTCCGACGCCGCTGCATTCACGCAGACGCGTATTCGGACGTCAAGCGGCGCATCTGCTCCTCTCACATCGGTTCTCTTTTCAGCAGCGGCTTCTTGTGATGAACAGAACCGTTCTCACGGCCCCGAGCTCCGCTTCGCAGACGTTTTCACGAAAATAACAGCGGTGAGTGCGCAACAAACCTCCCGCCGCTAAACATTTCAACATAGTGGTACATATGCTTCAACGGAGAAAGCTAATCTGGATATCTCTAATCAAGCTTGATCTGCGTTTAGTGCCCGCCGGATGGGTGGCTTGTCCGTGCAGGGTCGGATAGTGTCGCACGTCCGCGAAACTTCAAGTTGGCGCTGCTGGTCCCTGAAATGCGTAAGGATCATTTCTAGTTTCTGACTGATGAGTCAGTAATTATTTTTGTCCGCTTTGATGTTTGGGGACGCTTCCGCACCGAAAACTCTCCTCCAGGGAGAAACTTTGCACGGTCTGTCGTCGCCGTCACCAAGTCTGCGTCACCCTCGGACAACCTCCCGAGGCATTGCAAAGAAACATGGACTACATATCAATCTAACTTCCAATGTAAGCCCACTCAACTCTTTCTCCGGCTTTTGATCTGCTCACATCAGACAGGGACGGAGCAGCGTTCAAATATGCTTTTGCACTAGAATCCGTCTCCGGCCCCAAAACTTGCGGCTTTGCCCTCAACAAATCGTGGCGTTGCCTCATCTGAGTCTTTTACATTGTGCTCACCGAGGCTCCGTATGATAATGCGGTAATCGGGACGACGAGTGCCACTTTGGTCGTTCAGAATCAGGTTTTTCCTTGGAGATGTACGCCGAGGGTCCCCACGTTCGTCATCGAACAGCTCCAAGACAATTCAAAATGACAGCAAGTAATTTAGGGGGACAGTATTCAAAACATATCCCGAGATGAGGTATGTTGTATTCCCTCGAGACGTATAAAAGGCTGCCCACTTCACCTCTCCAACCCCAGCAGACCAGCCCAGTCAGCATCCACCGCCTCTCAACTCTCTTGTCTACCTCTTGGATTTACTCCCAAACTCCATACTATCCATCGTCATGAAGTCCTTCTTCGCTGTCATCCTCGCTCTCCCTCTCCTTGCCGTCGCCTCGCCCCTCGAGGTGCGCACAGACGGCTGCGGGGGCGGTACTTTCCAGTGCTGCCAGTCCAGCTACACCGTGAGCTCTCATCTGTCTTTGTCATGCTCGGTTTTCTCATCGACGTTCTGTAGAGCTGGTCCAAGGAGGGCTCGAAGCTTCTGCAGACCCACGGCCTCACCGAGCACCCCGATGCTCACAACGGCTCCATTGGTTCAAACTGCGATGCCGGAAAAGGCGGCATCTGCGACAGCCAGGCTTACTGCTGCTCTACGGCGGTATGTTACCGTCATCTCTCTTATCACCGATATATGCTTACTGTCGCCTGTACAGGGCCTCGTCGCCGTCGGATGCATTTCTATCCCTGTCTCCATCCAGCTTTAGACATGCCTCTATCTTCATAAAGTTGTATGGTATTACTCTACTGCCCCGCTTGTAGAGCTACACTGTTCGATTTGACGGTTAAAATGGACATTTGTTGTTCTCTCTCAATAAGTACCCTCTTTGCTGAGTTAAGGCGTGAGTACACCCAATCCACGCGGTACGGTGCTCGCAACACGACGCACCGCAACGACGGACAGTTTAGTCCTCGCCGCGACGTCCAAGGGCCTCACATTTTCCCGAACACAATGAGACCCCGAACACCCTCGTTCGTCCAAGACTCGATGTGGAACTTCTGGCGCTTAGCACACCTTTCTCCTACTACGACCCTTCAGTAGCCTCTCTTCACTTTAGCGCGAAATTCCCACCCATCTTCGAAGACGGCTATGCATTCTCCTTTGTCACATATACCTGACTGCAGTCTGCACCTTACAAAGCTCTTGCCACTAATAACCAGTCTTGCTTGGTACAGACTCAACTCCGCGGATCTGCAACTCGATGCTTTCTACGGTGTCGCATAGGCTCGAGCTCGGAGAGGTTGAGCTTACCATCCACGCAAAAAGGAACGGACTACGCTCACAGCCCCTTCGGTAAAGGCCGAATTCCGAATTTCTAGCTCGATACGCCGGTCACTTTGGTTTGAGCGACCGAACAACGCTGCTCACCACCCTCCACCTCAAGTCCTCATCAGAAACGTTGGCTGGGCCCGGAGCTCATAGTGGGTTTTTTGCCTCGGCTGCTAACGTTGGGCTAATGCTGCGCGTCGTCCCTAGCGTACTGACCCGCCGAGGGCGCACGCACTACTCAAACAGGCCTACGGAGTCGTATAGCATCTCCGAGTATGCCGGCACGTCGCTGGTACCGTATAACAAGATTTCTGCTCCACACGAATCTGCTAGCAACACCAACGCGATCTCATGGCCCTGGTAACTCTTTACGGCATCTCTTACGACGACTTTGACACTTTTTGTTGCAGATGGGGCTCAAGCAGAGGGCTGTTCGCTTGCTATGTGCCAGCAGTCGACTCCCCGGTATGCCCGTGCCCGAATCCGTCGCGATCTCTGCACTACTCGCTTGAGCGGGGGCTAGGGCGTCGCACGGAACACGGCGTTTTATTGTTTTAGGCAGGAGGGCCGTAGCCTAGACCCCCGTAGCAGCGTGGATGTGGTGGACGCGTTCTGTTCAGACCATTTTCTGCGTACTCCAAAATGACGTCTAGCAAAGCAAAACAACGGGACGCGCCGCGGCGAGGTGTAAAGCGCGCAACATACGCCAAATCCGACATGCGTCCGTGCGCTGCTGGCGGTTCAAAACTGGACATCTCGCTTCCCATCTCCGGCGGATATGCTCAGCCTGTCGCATCTCCATAACTCTCCTTTACCCCCGCGCACTCGCTTGCTTTGCCATAATGCAATTCCTCGCCATCCTCTTCGAGTCCCTTCCCCTCCTCATTGCTCAACGCGCGCAGCGATACTGAGTACTATGGTGGAGCCTTGCAATGCTGCCAGGAGACCTTCACTGTACGTATTCCTATCGTATACATGCGTTTTCTAAGTTGCATCGCGGAAATGACTCGAAGGATAACAGGACCATTCCTGATCAAAGGGGTCGGGGCCACTGGTCGACCTCCGGCAGTGTAGTCGACTCGCAATGTAGCTCCGCTAGTCGGGCTGCTAGCCTAGGCCGCGCATGCAACACCAACTCCTTCCCTGCAGCCCTTCAGTACGTCGTCTCACACGTTGGTATCCACCCCGTACTGACAAGGCTCCCCGTAGGCCGGGTTTGTCGCCGTCGACTGCATCAACGCCCCTCTATGATTTTGCTTGGAGTCTGCCAGATCAATCTAGCACACATGATATCTCCTTGGCAATCGATACATGTCGTGAAGTGTTGAATTGTATCTCCTTTTTATAACCGTCTCTACATCCCTTGTGTATCGGTCAATGATGCATTCACGCTGAGAACCTTGATTGTTCATCCAAAAGCGTGGCAGACTATTTCGCGAGATGTAAAGCGCCACCGATTATTATGGCAATCCGTTGACCCTTTCTAGACATGAGTCACTCCGGACTCAGAGCTGTGATCTGAAAACAACAGAGTGCGGAACTGCAGCACATCTGTCATGTAAGCGAGGATACGCATGCTCGACGAATGGAATCTATATCCTGTACAGACTATCGAAATGACGGCGAAAAAATGATTGCTTCCAGCAAGGCTCGAACTTGCGACCTAAGGTCCGTCAGGTAGAGACGTCTCCCTACCTGCGAGCCACGCGCACGGTTGCGGTACGTATCGACATGTGCAATGCTCGTATACTATCGCGTGCCGAGCATCACCTCGAGCCGTACCGCCACCGCTACGTCACTCAAGCGTCCTTGAGCTTTACTGAAATCAGTCTGAACGTGCGTGGTTGTGGTTAACCTTCGCTCTGCCTACTGAGCTATGGAAGCATACCTAGATCAAACCTAGCAAGCATGGTAGGTATATGTCACCGGGTATAACGTGGGAGTGGACAAATATTGGTAGCACAATGGGTCCTGGGGGTCAAAAACCTCGAACAGGGCTATCGTGTATACATTTACATCCCGTGGAAGGACATGTCCTGATTTGTCTCGTAAACGTACGCGTTCCAGGGGCGAATTAAGGATACATGACCTCAGGCTAGGGTAAGATGAATAACACTCAGAGAGGCGTCGACGATCCCACTTTTTGATCCGCCTTTCCGAGTATGGAAGGTGTCGTAGTTCAGCTGGCTCGCGCCCTCACGAATCGCCAACGCAATTTATGTTCGCCAAGAAGGATAACAGGTAACGGAAAGTGCAACGTATATCGTCTCCGGGTTTACAAATGAACGCATTCGAATGAAGGAAAGTTGCAGCCAACATCAGAGACAAGCTCCAAGAACATTTGACAAGACGTATCAGACTAGAAAGACGATGTGATCCACCGCCTCTAGTGGTTGATATTGGTGCATCCCGTAGACATAGCCCCGCCCTGATAGTAAAGCCATCAGTCGGAAGTTCAAAGAAAGAGCGGAAGGACATACGTTGTCCGTGCAGCAAACGGGGGAGGAACTGCAGCCAGACCCAGATCCGAAGATGACAATTGGGCTGCAGTTTATGCCGATGAGCGAGCCATCCTCGCCGAGGCCGAGAAGGCCAAGAAGGGGGCCCAAGAGACCTCTCCCCTCAGCAGAGTTGCTCTGAGAACCGGTGGTCAGTTGTGGATTGGGTGCAGGGGAGTGGTGCAAACGTACGTTCACAGTGTGCTGGCAGCACTGTGCGGGGCCGGTGGAGCATGGCCCGTCGGTGCGTGCGTCAAGAGGCGACGAGGCGACGAGGAGGGGGAGAGCGAGGATGGCGGTGGCGGCGGCGGCGATGAACTTCATTGCGATAGCGTTATAGACGGTAGTGTCGAGAGCGAGGATGAGAGCGGCGAGAACGAGGAGCTGTTGAGTGCTGACGAGGTGAGTCTGCTGGAGAGTTGACAGAGACACGCATGGCCTTTTATACATTTCTTTGGCCTCGGAATACGTCCCAATTAGTGAACGTAGGCTGTGCCTTCACATGACGCGGCGATGTGCTCCTAGCGACTCCGAGATGACGAACGACACTTGTCTCGAAAGCTGTAGTTGAATCTATGTCCATCGGCGCCACACGTCGCCGCGACTGTCTCGCTGGACACAGCCATGTTGGTGCGCACTGTTTGTGGGCTAAAGCGGTAAGACGTCGCCTTTCGTGACCGCATGCTCGCGCTTTCACTTTCATGCGGGCTCAATTCAGGCGATATTCTGGCGGCATTTGGAGGTTTGCGTATGACCTTTCATGTAAATTTTGGAGGAGCCATATTTGCGACAGACCAGTCTTGATGGCGGAGAGGACATTTTTAACTCTTATTAATCCAGAGCGAAGTAATATTCGTCGCGTACCTGATGGTGACATTTTGTAGGGTACGATCCGGTGTTTGACCTTCCGAGTACAGAAAGGAGCACAAGTGGGAACTGAAGGCGCGTCATACCTGCGTGCTGTACCTAGTTGAGTGCACGTCAGGGTGAAGGCTCCTGGATGACCGGAGGGAACGAACAGCGGTAGCTGAAAGGAGACGCGTCCCGGACAGCAGGCGCCTTGTAACCGGTGAGCCTATTTCTTTCTCAAGAGGATCAGCAGCCACGCTCCGACGGCGCCGAATGATGGTTAGATTCGAGACTGTATCTTGGCCACTCCAAAGACAAATTGTGGTTCGCCCGGCCGTTAGAGCCTAATAGACGGTGTCAGCTCGCAGATCCTTGGACAGGCGAACGTCTAGTGAGGTGAACTCACCAAAGCACCCGCGAACGGCAGCTCCTTCGTGGACTTCCAGCAGTTCGACAGGAGACCTCGGGGTCAAGAGTCGGGCCTAAGGCATCCAAGAACAATCCACGAATCAGGACGCAAAGCAGGTAAAGCACAGACAAGGAAGCTCGTTGCGCAAAAGGACATTCCAAGTCAGAAAGTGCGAAAAGCCCGGGGCCTTCTTCTGGGCACGCTGATTGTGTGTCGCGGAACGCGGGAGCCCAGACACAGAGCAAGGCAACCCAGTCGACCCGGATGCGCTCGGCGGACGAATAAAAGTGGAGACTGTCGCGGGAGCCGGCAAGCACCACCAGACAGGACAGCAAATTCAGGGCAGCAGGCTGTGATATGTCTCCTGATTGTCTGGAGAGGGCAAACCACAGACGACATCTGTCGAAAATCGACAAGTGTTCTGCCGGACCCGGCTGTTCTGAGATGCAGATTTCGGGAATGGCGGATCTGTATGTCAATTTTTGTATCAGGACGATGCTCTAGGAAAATGAAGGGATGAGAGAGTTCGCGGTCAGCTTGAACTGGGGAAAGACGTTGGACATAACCGTCAGCGCCCACGTGTATGGGCGTCTACAAGACGACTTTCCAAATGCGGATGGATCAGGACTGCGTCGGATCAGCGCACTCGGGGTTAAGGTTCCGCCATGCGCCATGCAAGGTGGAAGGGCGGGCACGTTTCGCGTCTCCGAGACATGGCTGTAGGTTTGTAGCGCAAAAGAATGTATTGAGATACATAAAACAGCGCGAATCCGATACATGGGGGACATAGACCAGACGGCGGGCAACTATGCAGTGGGGGGAAACTGAGGAAAGAATCCAAAATATCAACGTGTTGGAGCACTCAGCTATTCAGAACGACGCGGCATTGCTACGGGGACCGTGCCGGCTTGCTTGAACAACATCTCCCGCAAGTCCAGAGTCAACGCCTAGCCCAGAAGTCCTTCATACAACACGGCCCTGGTCTGCGCAGCCGACCCTCGCCAGGCCAGGTTTTCATAGGCCCCCGAGGGAGCCGAGATCGCGGTGGGCCTCGACGGCGGGCATATCGGCTAGGTCGAGGGAAGTGGGCCAAGGAACAAAGCGTACAGAAGACCCTGAGTCGGTCGGAGAGTGCGATTGAGCGGGGATCGTCCAGCGTCCCTTCACCTCGTAAAGGCAGCCTAGATCTGGCACACCGGCCTAGAAGTCTCCGTGTGAGGTTCGTCGTCGTCGGGTACGCCCTTGTCCGCAGAAACGTGCGAGAAACCCACCTAATGGTCGATTTTGTTTGGAAGGGTGGAATGGAGGTACGACTCTGGACGGGGCGGGGGGCGTCCCAGCAGTCCTCACCGTCCGGCCATTGACCCCTCACAACTCTCTGGAGCTGCCCCCGGGCAGATTCTGCCGCCTGCACATCCTCGTCGTGCCCCGCCCCGGCTGTGACAGCTTCCGAGCGATTGGAAATGCCAAGGCCCGAGACACTCGCGAAGGCCCCTGCACGACTTCTGGAGGAGTTCCAGGGCCGTCAGCGGACACGCGGAAAACGGGGCGGTGGAGTGTCTCTATTGCCCCTTCCCGCCCCCTTCGGCGCGCAGCAGGAGCACAAAAAGGTTGGAGGAACGTAGATGCGGGCACCTGGGATTGTCGCGGAGATGGTGAGTGTGAGACGCGGTCGGGTGGACAGTTGCGGCGACGCGCGACGGTACACGGGCAACGGAGTGCGGAGTGGCGCGGCTGTGAGGCAGGTCTAGCTCCGCTGTTCTCCTAGTGCACCACCTGCAACAGTCAAATGAGAAGCGGTATTCCGTTGTGACGAGATCGCGTCGAAAAACAAAAAACTCACACAAGAAGAATTTCTGGTTGGCTGAACCGCCGACACGAGGCGTGGAAGGCCATAAAGGGAAAAATTGGATGGTCAAGTCATCCAACATTCTAGCCCTGACACTCCGTGGTAAGCGTCATTCAAACGGAGGCGCGAACATCAACCACAAGGACAAACCTGTGAGAGAAGGGTGGTATTTGGAATTAGCTTTAGAACACAAGGTTCGGGGCCAATAGACAACGCACGTTGACGTCCAATCCGAGGCCTTCGCCAAACGCTTTAGGAACCGCTTGAAACGAAATACCAATACGCTCGCAAAATCATCGACAACAGAATCTCCATCCGGCCAGCGGTGCCAGTATAGGTATTTGGAATCAAGGTGGTAATGGCGGAGAGTGTCGTCCCGCTCGAATATGTGTATGGAGAACCCCGGCCGGAGATGCACGGAAGCGCGAGGTGAATATAGGAAGATTATATGAACAGTGGTGCAGCCGCGGTGGAAGGCTGGACCACCATTGGTCGACGTTCCGTCGCGGGATCGGGCGATTGGTGGGGGATAAGAGTTGTCCAATACCCATCGGCTATGGAAAGTGACGCCGAACACGTAACGCATCTGCATGTGGGGCGTACAATCTGCGTGGAAACCAAGTCCTATTCGACCTCGGCATGAGAAACAAAGCATGGGTCAGTTCTATTTCCCGGCGCCAACATGTCAACGTACCTTTGTATCACTGCGGCGCGCGGATGCCTCGAGTATTGCCGAGATGATGTGAGTCCGGGAAAGAAGTAGATCGTTTCAATTAAAGGTATGTTTCCAGAAAAACATGTGAGTAAGGCGTTGATGAGTGTGTGACAGTTAGTGGGAGAGTCTTTGGGTATCCAATAGGAACCCGTCAATCTGGGCAATAAGAGCTGAGACACAGCGCGCAGTTCGCCCAGTACGCAGCTGGCCGTACGTCACCGACGACGTACCTATGAATGTAGATCATGCGTTGAGTCAAATATACGTTGGAATACTTGGTCACGACAGCTTGGAAAGGGCCGACGGACCAATATTTTCCCTGCGGAACGGAGAGTGTAAGGATCTCGGTTCGGTCTATCGCCGTCATTGAGTAGGCATTCCCTGCCGTCGTCCACCGCCTCGGCCTGGCAGATAAACTTCCCAACTTTGTGATCCCAAAGCCTCGTTCCAGTCCCGAACGCCTAGAAATGTCGCGGTAGGCTTCCAGCTGATCCTTTTGATATAAGGATCTCTCTGGGAGTTTCTCATCAATGAGAGTAATTCGGAATTGCGAAGAAAACGCGGATGTCCCGCACTGCACCCGCGTCGGACCATATGGCCCTCTTCCGTTAAGTTGCTGTCAGCCAAGTTGATATGTTGAGAAACAAAGGGCCGGGAAGCGTAAATTGTCGTGGCGCGCACGAAGCCGGTCCAAAGAAAAGGGAGGGCTAGATCCAGGCAAACATACGCTCCAGCATCAGCTTGGGCTTCTCACTGCCCATGCGTTGGAAGACTTGACCTATTCAGTAGCTGCCAGGGGCCCATGATGGGAGCGTCGCGGCTGCGTCTGCAATGATCCACGGTAGACAGAGAAGCGTTTTCAGATCGCATACCCCCCGCTTACCGCACGTGAGGATGCGCGCGGTCCAGCCTAGGACAGTCTGTGAGAGCCTAAGCAGTACGGCAGACAAACACAAGGTCGACGTACCACTGTAGCCGCGCGTCGAAAGGTATAAGAGGGAGGACAAGCCAGCCAGATTCTTCAGTCGAACAGCTCCCAGCCGTCCAACTACAGCCTCAGCACTCCAAACATGAAGTTCTCCGCCGCCACCCTGCTCGCTCTCCCTCTTCTTGCGGTCGCCACACCCCTCGAGCTCACCGCTCGTCAGACCGGGTGCAGCACGGGAAGCATCCAATGCTGCAACTCGACCGTTAGCGTGAGTTTCCCGGTTTCCTCAACTCGTATAGCGCATGTTACTCACGATGTTCTACAGAGCTCGTCCTCGCAGGCCAACCTCCTGTCTGGATTGCTCGGCATCGTGCTCGGGCCCATCACTGGCCTCCTCGGCCTCGGGTGCTCGCCCATCAGCGTCGTCGGCGTTGGCAACGGCGGTGCCTGCTCTGCGGCCCCCGTCTGCTGCTCCAACACCCAGGCGGTGAGTAACTCACCTTTCGGCTTTGAGCAGCAGTTGACATTTTATCGTACAGGGCGGCCTCATCGGCATCGGCTGCATCCCCATCACGCTCTGAGCGACTCCGGTTGTTCGTACTCGTACCTCGGAATCCGGTAACGGCGAATGTATAAACGCTCTGTATCATCGACGTGTATAAGCAATTATGATCTATGATGACTCGGAAACATACCTTGTGTGCAAACTGTGTGCCTTCGTGAGCCGCACAAGTCTTACGGCCTTTAGAGTGAGCACAGTGAGTTCGAACTGTTCAAGTTTTGTTCTGAATGACGTCCCGTACAATCCTCCAACTTCAAATGGCACGCCTAAAAGACTATTGGAGGATGTAAAAACTGCGCTAGAGCCTATTCGAGCGTTGGAATCGAAGTCGGCGGCGGCGGCGCAACAAACCTAGTGATAGTCGTGAGAACAGGATGCGTGGGAACTTGGAAGGGAAGGGACCAAACAACGAACCAAACAATGACCGTCCCGACGCCCAAAGTCAAATGCCGCCAACGCATCGTAGCATCCGTCGGGTATCCATCTGGAAGCGTCAGAAGCCGTGCCATAGCAAACAGGAGATACCGGGCAGACCTGTTCGACTGTTTTGACTCTCGAAACCAGCGGTGTCCAGCGTGGACGTGCGCCGCGCAACTGCTTCCGCGCCCAAAACAAGTAAACCCGAGGACAGATGACCGTTCGCGTCGCACTAGTCGCAACATATAACACAGACATGTGCAGCACCTGTCGGATGATGAGCACTTGTTCTGCACCATGAACGACCTACCTCTGGCGTCGCTCGCTCTCATCCCGCTCGCCTCCGCGGCGAACATGTCGAGGACGGAGTCGACGTCGCGCGTCCCCACACTCCAAAGCCTGAACAGAAGGAGGACAGTCACGGTTAGTTGGCTACCCCTATCACCCTCCGCCGGCGCTGACGTCCATCGATTCCAGAGGCTCCCCACGGAGGATGCCCAAAGCTTTCTACCACTCCTTGTCCTCTCGGGTGTCAGGGAAAGATCTACCAGCGTAACGAGCGTCGATTCTACGCTGTCAAGCCCAGTTCACGGGGTGTCAAAGCCGGTTAACTCTGACCCGTGAATGGTCGCCTGTGTCAGTATAGTAATCCCTTGGGCACTCTGCGTCCGGCGTACTAATGCATGCAACGTTCGCAGTGGAAAATCGAATGGAATGTATTTGTACGACCTCACCATCACACCCTTCTTATTTATCTCCTGCATCTTCACTGTCTTGTGCTAGCACGCTTGACGATGCGACTCGGTACTTGCACGTTATTCTCATGTTCAAATGAAGGCTCTCGAGGCTCTGACGAAATCTTTAACGAGCCTGAGGAGAATTTATGATGTTGGACTTCAATCATGCGCGTGACGAAACATTAGTATCGCGCCAGATGGTGTACGCGTTGCTCATACCTAGCACATTGCTCAAGTCGGGATGGCGGTCGAAGTTTGATAGGAGTCGGCTAACTCCGAGACGGGATTGATGCGCCTTGACAGTCGGTGTTGAGGCGCTTACGTGAGGGGCGTGTTGCTGTCGACGTTCATGCTCACCCGTTCGCATTTGCCGCAGCATTGAACTAGAGGGATCTACTGCCTGCGGTATTCTCATTCTACTCCTATACCACCAATTTCAGGCCACAGTCCCAGGGATGTCGCCAAGGGATGAAGAGGAGCAACTCAGCAAATTGTTGGCTCCGACTCCGGAGTACTTGGCGTCGGTGAAGGTTTTTCCCTTGATCCCGAACCTCAAGAAAGATGTCATGGTGCGTCGACCCGTTCTTCAGCTCTCCTCGTATCTGACGAGAACGTTCAGGCCAATATCGGTATGTCCGCTGAATGCACAATTAGCGTTATGTTAACTTGACTCAACAGATACTGCCCTTAGCTGGGAGTGCGTCGTTTCGTTCGCTCGTGCAACATTTGACTAATCCGCATAATTTCACAAAGTGCCCTCACCGCGTCTGACATCAACTTTGCCGTCGTTCGCCCCTTAGTATTCAAATATGCCAAACTGCAAAACATGGCCGTGATCTACGCGTGCTTCGTAGTTCGTTCACATTTCCTCTCAGAAGCGGAGGAACACCTCGCGTACTCTGGCGTGATGCTTTCGCGAGCGTCGCTTTGCGAGATTCTAGCCATGAAACTCCTCGCACGATTCTCGTCCAACTCGCTCCAACTAGCAGCTACGCTGACCGCAAGTTGGAATCCTCTTTCTGGTGCACCAACGGATATCCTTAACGACGTTCGCGAAGCCGTTGGGGGCGAGGACAATATGGATGATCCGCAATGTGCCCTGGAAGTTCGTACTCCATTACTGTCTACCTTCACATGAACTTACAACTCTACAGATGGCAATAGCTACAGAATCAAAACGCTTCTTGTCGTCTCCACTCGTCCAGACTGTAGTGAATGACATTTATCGGGGGCGTATAGTCTTCTCGATGATGTCTAGCAACTCCGTTCTGGCAGACAACTACAAACCGCGGGCCATTGAAGTCTACGACGTGCATAGTGCGCCGTTTCTGGACCACTATAGGCTCCGCGTCCCAAAATACGGCGCGATACTGGAGTTCCTGAATTTCGCGGTCCTCTTATCGCTGTTTTTGCTGGCTCTTTCCAGTAAGCGAGGGCCGGGATTTGACGACGAGACACTCACATAGTGTTCCCGTTCTGGCAGACAAGGATCTCAACCAGATGACGCCTTTTGAAGTCGTATTCATCTTCTTTGCGGCCGCCTTCGCTCTTGACGAATATACGGCTTCCAAGGAACACGGCTGGGAAAGTGAGTGTCATTTGTCTATCAATTGTTTTGTATGCTTATATCTATCATGTCCAGTCTACATTGCGAGCGTGCGTCCATACAAACTCACATCGTATTTTTACTTGACTTCACTAATAGATTTGGAATGTATTCGACACGTCGTTCATAATCATCTGCATCGCCTACGTATGCCTTCGCATCAGAGGCCTCGTGAAGGGTGACCGTAAGACCACTTCTTTCGTTTTCATTGCTGTATCAGAGCCTGACACCCCACAGCTGGCACGTCCGATCTAGCTTTCGACGTTCTAGCATGCGGAGCATGCATATTATTCCCTCGGTATGTTTTCCATCTATACAACTCAAATCCCACGAGCTAACTAGCTCTAGCTTAGCGTTCTTCGCAGTGAAAAACAACGTAGTGGTCTTGTAAGCATTTTCTTCACGAATAGCTTCACCGGCGTCCACTGACCAACGCCACCAGGGCTCTGCGCGCCATGGCAGCGGACTTCGTCTTCTTCATCGGTATTGCAGCTATATGCTTCTCTGGCCTCTTGTACACACTGCACAGCCTTGGTTCGTCGCCCTTGATCCAATATAATTTAGACCCAAATGTCTTATTAATATTTTATTTTCAAAACCAGCCGCCGAGAAATGGAGTGTCAAGTCCATCGCATGGTTAATGGTGCAAATCTGGTTCGGCAACACATACCTCAGTTTTGCCCAGGCGTCCAGCTTCCACCCCGTGTTTGGTCCAATCTTGATGACCGGGTTCGCCGCTCTGTCGAACACGTTGCTCCTCACGAGTAAGTTTCTGCTTCTTCCCCAAGTATGCGGCTGCAACTGAGAGATCCATCTAGTTCTTATCTCCATCCTCTCAAACACGTTTGCACGGATCGATGCGGTACGTTTCGACTCATCTAGTGCTTAGTTCTACGGACTGATGGATCCCCATAGAATGCGAAGCAAGAGGTGGGCTTACGTGACCCCCCTATTGTTTTCTCCACGCTGAGACGTCCCCTAGTACCTCTTTCAATACGCTATCTCGACCATTGAAGGGTTAGTGCCATGCCTTTGCAGCTAAACCCGTCATCTGACAAATTTACAGAGTCAAATCCGACGCCTTGTTCAGCTACCAACCGCCGTTCAACCTTGTTGCCTTTCTCATCCTGTGGCCCTTGTCCTGCATTCTCACGCCGAGAGCACTTCATACTGTCAATGTCTTCCTCATCAGACTCACCGTAAGTGCTGCTCAAATTTTTTCATCATCCTTATTGTTCTCTGACATCGATTGGCCCATTCAGTCGTTCCCCACCCTCATCGCTATAGCAATCTACGAACGCTTCCTCGCCTCAGGACAGGCGTTCCGGGAAAACGGGGCCACCGCAGCGCACGACATCTACGATAGCGTCTCTCGGCGGATGAAACAGCTCCCCTTTCTTGAGCGCCTCGTAGGCGCGAGCACCACAGACCTATACGACGCGATATTCGACGTGAACTACGCTCCTGCGATAGACCTGTTCGAGGACGAGGACGAGGCAGAGCAGAGATCGAGCCTCATGGCCAACGACAATCTGCGCCCGCCATCGCCTACTCCCAACCCCAATCGCCGTGCTCCTAGCCCGCTGACCCCTGCGCGCCGCACAAGATTTGGCGGATCGCCAAGCCGGTCGCCTCGGCAGCGCGGTGGCGCGCTTCCTTCCCTGCTTGAGCCGTCTCAGTCCGCGGAGGTGCTACACGGGGGACCCTTAAGCCCGCTCAGCCGTCTGTACACCGCCCGGCCGGGCCTGACGGAGTCGCGGGAGCGGCTGCATTCGCCTACATTTGGGCACGGTGAAGCGCAGGCGAGCATGAAGCGGCTCGAGGGGCTTGTGGAGGAGATCCGCGGCATGCCCGTCAACAAACTCAAGGACGAGATGAAGGAGTTGCAGGTGAGTGTGGCCTCGCTCGACGTTGTATCCAATGCGGCGTTGCTGAATGTACATCGTTTCCTTAGGACCGTCAGGCGAGAATCGAGAACCTGTTGCTCATGCTCACGCGTGGAATGCGCAACGAAATGGGACAACCGTCAACTATCCGGCATGACACAATGTAGCGAAGCGCGTCCGCTGCCTGCGCTTTGTCCTCGCTCAGCCTCATGACATACACGCCTCGGACCTTCTTGTACCATACCCAGCATGTAGCCCTTCTGGCCTTGTACTTTAGGTTTACCTCCATCACCCCGTCGCCGCCCCCTCTCTTCCGCTCTCATCATCGCTTTGCACATTGTCTCGGGTGCTATCAAGATTCAATGCAGTTTCTATTATGGGACGTATGTCCGAGTCTAAAACTACGAGCTATACGTGGCGGGTATGCGGTGCATAAGAATGTGCGTATGATGGTGTGTTGATACAGAATTAGGGTCTGGCGATTGAAATACTCGTGAAGGCAGCAGAAGGATGCATAGAGCAGATGCAGAGGCGGCGGAGTTAATACAGGAGGTGTGGTCCCAGAGAGTGTGTGACAGAAGTACAGGCAGGCCCGGAGCCAGCCTGGCCAGCGCGTGCGTGGGGGAGAGACGACGAGCAAAGCGAACGAAACAAGAAAACATGTCCGCGGCGAATGAAGAACCTCGAACAAATCACGGAGTGCAGTGCGACAAAGGGAGATACTGGTGGGGGAACGCTTGTTAGTGCGTTGCGAGGGGACGCCACGGTAAAACATACCAGCTGGTGGTACAGTTCGAGCGACTATCAATCATCGGCCGAATGACCGTGTCGCGAGTGTCCAGGGAGGACCATTGCTTGTGCGGGCGTTTCGCGCCCGTTCTCTGGTGGTGTAGGAGAGCCCGCTGAAGAGCGGTCGCCGAGGGTTGCGGTAGGAAGCAAGGTATTTGTGGCAGATTGCACGATAGGCGCGAGTTCCTCATCGTCCTGGTGAATAGAGGTGACGATAGGTTGGTTATGAGGGTAATATGACATCCGATTGTTCTTGCTGAAGTCGTACAGCGTGAACTGTTCCTCCATCTGCCGTAGCTCGGGCTTCATCTTCTCGAGGTCAGGATGTGCCTTGCGTTTCGAGTGGGTGAGCGGCTTCTCGACCATCATGAACTCGTCTAGTTCATGTGAGACGTCGAAGTTTGCCTTCTTCATCTGAAAGACATTTATGAGCGCGTAGACAAACACTAAAGGGAACCACACTTACATCTGGTACAAAAGGAGGCTGGATGTCCTTCTTGTGTAAACTCTCCCAGTCGATGGAGGCCATCCATGGGTGGTCCCGCACATCATCGATACCCTGCCCGCGGCTGCGGCAGCCGAGGCGCGTCTTTGTATTGCGATCAAGAAGCTGAAACGTCGACGTTAATTGACATCATAATGAATTCCAGGGTCGCTCTACTCACCCCTCGGACAAAGTCTTGACATTCCGGACTGCAGACCTCATTCGCGTTCTTGGGGAACTTGAGGGGGTCTTTGAGGATAGACTGTGTCATCTTCTCCGCGGTGCGTCCGTCGAAGGGCCGACGGTGGAAAAGCAGTTCCCAGGCTACGACGCCGAGCCCCCACCAGTCGACGGGCCAGGAATAACCCTTGCGTCCGACGACTTCCGGAGCCATGTACGCCATGCTTCCTGCCACGCTTGTGTGCAGTCTCCTCTCGGAGTAGTGAATTGCGACGTTGAAGTCCGTGATATGCGCGTGTCCCAGAGCGTCGAGGAGAATATTATCAGGTTTAAGATCACTGAGGGAGTGTGAGTACGGTTAGGCGAAGGGGATGTATTCCTTGGGCGTACCGGTGAATGATACGCTGTTTGCGCAGATACTCGATCGCGTCGGCCAGCTCCGCCACCCAGAACCTCACGACGTTCTCCTCTATCCGACCCCTGCGCTCGAGGTGAACTAAAGGCGCGCATCAGACGCTGTCAAACGGAGGCTGTGTGTTGCGAGACACGTACAACGCAGGTCCCCTCCTAGCATGAGGTCGAGGACAAAGAAACAGTTCTCGTCATCCTGGAACGCGTAGCGCAGGTTGACAATGAACGGGTGGTCGATCTGGAATATTTTATGAGCATTTGAGGCCGGGCTCGGCAAACGGAGACGTGCCTCCTCAAGTAGCCTCCGTTCCTGAATGATGTTTGCGACGGCCTTTTGCTTTATGCACTTCGCCTTGTCGATATACTTGAGGGCGTAGAGCTTCTTGCTGCGCTTGTGTTCGACGACACGGACCTAAGCCACCGTTAATAAAGCCCAGCCGCGGCAGCGACGCGAGAACGTACCTTGCCGAAAGCGCCTTTGCCGACGGCACGGTGGAGGTCGAAGTGGAAGAGGTCGACCTCGCCGTCAAAGTTGACGGGCTCGTTGCAGCAGCAGAGGACCCCACCCATGCATGCAATGTAGAGAGAGAAAGGAGCGGCGGGAGGTGAGAGCGGAAGGGGGGTAATATGCTTGAAGTACAAGAACGACCAAAAGTTGCGGACAAGGCCAAATCGTGCCGGCGGCCACGACCAGTGCCGCCCACGTGGCGATAGGCGCTGCCGCGGTGTGGCCCACAGGGCCGCCGCCGTCGTCCGTAGCGTCGACCGCGGGGGCACATGTCGGCGACGAGAACAATAACGACGAGGTTGAGAGCAAGGCCGCCCAGCCAGCCCGGGCTCTGAACCTCCTCGCGAGCGCATCTCGCTTGCATTAGTGTGAGATGCGCGCCGGCAAATCCCGAGCCTGATCACCTTCGTCTTCCGGATGAAGCACTCCGTCAAATACGGCCACAACGTCGTATAGCCTCCGTTATGAAGTTAACCCTAGCAGACATCCCGACGCTGCGCGCATTGTACCGCGCAAAGAGTATACGCCCCGCAGACCCTGCAAAGCAGAAGTTCGCAGCTGTGGGCAGTCTCCTCGACCGGGTGTCACTGCAGTCAGTACTAGCGCACGCGCTCCGCCCTTGCCAGGGATTGTGCACGAGTTAGCGGCGCACTAATCCTTCTCTTTTGTTAGCCAGGGTACCATCACCGAGCTTGAAATCGATTCCATCGTCAATGCCGCGAACCGGTCCCTGCTAGGTAGCTATACGGGTCTGGTGATTATCTGCTACGCCGATGCTGATCTGCTGGTGCAGGCGGAGGCGGAGGTACGTTTCCTGAGACAAATGTCAGTCCAGGGCTGATCGGCTTCTCTCGCAGTGGATGGTGCTATTCACAGAGCAGCCGGCACGAAGCTCCTCGCGGAATGTATGCTTCGACCATTGTCTCTTTAGGGCAGGCGATTTGACCCTTCTCAGGCCGCACCCTGAACGGCTGTGAAACTGGGGATGCGAAAATTACCAAGGGCTATGACTTGCCAGCGTGGGTGCTCACTCGCCCCTACTATTCAGTCAACCCATAATTCCTTCACCAGGCAACATGTAATACACACTGTTGGCCCTGTGTATGATTCAGACGACCCCGAGGAGTGCAGTGAACTCCTTGCATCCTGCTATCAGAGGAGTTTGGAGCTAGCTGCACAAAACTCGTTGCGGCACATAGTACGCCGTTCAGAATTTCCCCACCGATATCTCTAACGTAGATCTTCAGGCGTTCCCGTCGATCTCCACGGGAATCTACGGCTATCCAATCAACGATGCCACCAATATTGCATTGCAGGAGGTTCGACAGTTTCTTGAATCCGAGGAGGGCTCAGAGGTATGCTCAAGAGAATGAAAACGCTGCGGAATTTGACCGGGCATTTCTTTCAGATTGATCGCGCCATCTTCGTGGTTTGGAGTGATGAGGATAAAGGCGTATATCAGTGAGTTACCCCGCCACGACGACAGTCATAAAGTTAATCAGAGCGTTCGTTCCAAGGGATCTGATCCCCCTGTACTTCCCCACGGACGTGGAGAAAGAGAGTGAGCAATCAACGGAATGAACCAACGTGACGAAGGGCTGCTATCCGCAAACGACGTCGTCCGGATCGCAATTTGTACTCCTATGACCTGCCGTCTATGACCAACAATTTCTCCAGAGTTTTCTGCCGTTTTAAAGACGCAACCCCCAGCCAAGACCCGCAATCAGAGGCTCTGGAGGCTCTGGACATACCATCCCGGCTCCGAGAAAGATGGAACCCCTCGGCCGATTATGACATAAACAATCGGGACCGTCTGAAACACATCAGAGGCTGATTTATGTCTTCTCATGTGGACCGCAATCTGTCTTCATTCACAAGAATCGCCTCTCGGTGCGTGCTCATAGCCGGGAGCTTGGTGCGCTGAATTGTATCAAGGTTTCGTGCGCATTGTCGTTGGGAGATCCTTCCTTCACAGACCTTCGCGGAGTGCCTCGAGGGACGAAAACGGACCACAACGATGCGCGCTGTCGCACCCGCTGCAGAAAATACCCACCGGACCTGCCCAAGACGGCCGTGACCATCCTCCACGCTCTGATCGGGGCGCGCGGGAAGAGTCCGGGCCGCCACCGTCTGTCGTTTGTACGATCGCCAGCGGTCATGCGAACGTCCAGCCGTCCTGTCCTGGACACCAAACGGCCCTGCTCATGTGGGCTACGCCCGAAGTTGGTCCGTTGTGAAGCGACCGCAACTTTGATAAGAGGACACGGCGTACGGCGGAGACAGTCGGTGGATGCCCCACAGTCACGACACGAAGACCAAAGTCTATCATGGGACGCCCTTTCAACATCTTCACGGCTACCTTCTGTGCTATTGGTGAGTTCTGTACTGGATGCGAATCCACGTGTGTTGTTGGGATCTGACGAGGACTCGTTCCAGGATCCTTTCTGTTTGGGCGAGTATTCTCTGATCAATCGCCCCGTGGGGCCGGTGACTAACCTGTGGTGCTTCTCAATAGATATGATAGGTAACACCCACATTCCGTGACATAGAAAGGTCGCTGACGGAAGATTCTCTGCAGCGGCATCATCGCGTCTGTGATCACGTTTGGGGCCTTCAAGAGTTTCATTGGGAGTCCGGAGAACTACAACAGTCTGTCGGGAGCGGTGGTCTCTACATTTACGGGCGGATGTTTCTTTGGCGCCGCGCTGGCTGGCTGGTAAGTTCCTGCCTCTCTTTTGGCGTGCAGTGTGCTGACAACGCTTCAGGACGAACGACAAGATTGGTCGCAAGAAGAGTGTACAGCTTGGAAGCATCATCGCGATATGGGGATGTTCGATGCAGGCTGGTGCGAACAACTTTGCCTGTATGCTCATTGGGCGTATCATTGCTGGCTTTGCGATTGGGTGCGTGTTTCTATCTCATGTTGAACAAGCAAAGCTCATCGTTCGTTAGTATCCTGTCAATGACAGTCCCACTGTACAACGTACGTCCTTGTATTGTGTTTCAAGCCTGCCGTGACTAATATGTGCGTAGACGGAGATTGCGCCACCGAAGATTCGTGGATTCGTTGTCGGCTTGGCGCAACAGATGATCGGTATAGGCTTCATCGTCGCCAACTGGGTAGGCTATGGCTGTCAATACCTCGATGGACACAAGGGTTGGCAGCTTGCCTTGGGCTTGCAACTTGTACCCGCCGCCCTGCTCCTCGTTGGGATCCAATTTCTGCCAGAATCTCCGGTACGTCTCTCTGTGTACCAATCGTTCCGCGCCAGCGTTCATTGAAATGCCCTCACAGCGTTGGCTTCTTGAGAAGAACAGGGATGATTTGGCACGCGCGGTGGTGTACAGGTTGCATGGCGTCAGCACCCCAGAAACCAAAGCTGAAGCCGAGGCCGAGTTTATAGACATGCAAAGCGTGATCAAGGCTGAAGTGTCGCAGCGCTCCAATAGGCTGAGCGACCTTTGGGAGACGAGGGCTATGCTGAGGAGGACGCTTGTCGCTGTCGGTGTGCAGGTTTTCGGACAGTTCTCTGGTATCAACGGTGCGTCTCTTGTGCACAACTGTCTTGCATCTCGTTGTTGATAATTGTTCGGTAGTCATCAACTACTTCGGGCCATCCATGTATAAAGCATTGGGTCTCAACGACGGGCAGTCGCTCCTTGTACAGGGCATCTTTGGTGCAGTTGGGCCGATAACGAACTTCTTGTGCGTGTGGCTTCGACGATTTGTGATTGTCTCTGACGACGCTTTGCAGCTTCATAACCCTCCTCCTCGATACCGTGGGGCGAAAGAAGCCCTTGATGTTCGGCGCGGGCTCCTTCGTCGTCACCTACTCCATCCTTACTGCCATCGTTGCGTCCTTCCCTCCCGAAGTCGACGGCGTACCGAACACACATACGTCTGCTCAACGTGCCGGAATTGCAATGATCTTCATGACCAGCATCTTCTTCTCTGTCAGTTTTGGCCCCGTATCATGGGTTCTAGCGAGCGAGGTCTTCCCTACCAAGACTCGTTCCATTGGCACATCAGGCATGCAATTTCCATTCCTACGCGGTGAACGGTAGCTGATGTATTTCCCAATAGTTGCGACATGTGCCAACTGGCTGTTCAACATTCTGTTCTCGCAAGTCTCGAACCTCGCCATCAACAACATCAGCTGGAAGTTCTACCTGTTGTTCATCATCCTCAATTTCATCGACTTCATTATCATCGCGCTGTTCTTCCCTGAAACCAAGGGTACGCTGAACCCTTCTGCGTAACCACTACAGTGTTCTGACATCATTACAGGGAAGTCTTTGGAAGAAATGGCTACGCTGTTCGGCGACGAAGTCCAGCTGCCTGTCTCCGAAGCTCACGACCACCGCTCCGATACGCATAGTAACGAAAAAGTATGAATGTCCCTGATCATTTTTGTATAGTAGCACTCTCATATTCGGATATCATCGTGGATTATCGTGGTTTGACTTTCGAGCTTGACTACTTCCGTCCGGTGACCAGACTCGGTACAGTGCGTATGAGACACGATTGCATCGTATCGCATTCCTCGTTACAATATGCAACTGATCAGGCACGACCTATACTTCATGACGGATGTGTGACCCTTATACCCTTGCTCGAAATCGCGTATTTCTGTTCATCTTACCCTTGACTTCATCAGGAAAACTACACCCTATATTGACGGCGAGTTGAAGGAGGTTGAGAGAAGTTGACAGAGATTGAGGCGTCGAGATTGATCAAGCTATGTCATCAAGTTGATCAAGTTCCGTCAACCTCAAATTTCTCTCATCAAGTTGCATCAGTTTCGTTGTCAATCCCGTCGTATGTCACAACCAAATATGATAAAATGGGCCATTTATTGCCGTAACTTCTATCAATGACATCTTGTTATATACACTACAATGCCCGACAAAATTAATGTATTCTTCATCGAAACTCCTGTATCCGCTCGAAAGCCTTCACACATCAAATTACGACGTGCAGTGCTCACGGGGTAATACGATGAACTGTCAGAGAGCAGGAGCGTCAGCGTGCGGCATCAGAGTGCAGTGGGAAGGCCGGTTTGGGACATTGGGGAGGACTCACATGCCTAGACACCATGGATGTGGCGGACTCAGCGGAACAGTGATTGGGTCAGGATGAGTAGGGGGGAAGCGGCTTTGCAACGTCAAGCTGCCAAGTGATCTGGCGTGACTGCAAGAATCCAAGTCAAACGGGCATGCGGGCGCGAGCGAAAGAACGCCACCTTCGACATGCCCACCAGGTGCTCCGGCACATCGGCAATCCCATGTTCACCCTCAGGAGATGCGCTGTGTCACGAATCCCGGCGGCCTCGTCATGTCGCACAAGAGCAGCTTTGGAGGGTTTGTGCGGGTCCTCGAGAGCGCGGGGCTGGAGAAATGGTACACACTGTACCAGCGTGTCGCGCGCGGAAACAGAGGGGAGCTTCTCGCAGGCAGACGTCTGCACATGTGCGCGCGCCCCGCCGGGTTCCAGGAAGGTGTGGTGTCGAGAGATGCTCACGCGCGAGGTTGAAAAGTGTGTGAGTCGTCGTGTTGGTACTCGAAAGCGTGTTGCACCTTGGACCAAGCTGCCTCGGGCGACATACGTACACACAAGGAACAATTGACCAATGGGGGCATCTTGTTAGTGTGTCCTGCGAGCATGCAGTCTTGGCTTATGGGCATGGGTTGAACGAGGCGGGAATGCAGACACACCTATGGCCTGCATTCATCTTCCACCCCACATACAACCCTGCTTATCCTCCCATATAGACGAATGTTTGTTTGGTTCTGGAGGCAAGAGGGGCGGGAGGACTGCGCGGGTAGGGATATCGGGAGCACGAGACCGGGTCGAGGGTGTAGCCGTCCGCCAGAGTCCCTGATGCCTGATCGGGGTGGTGCCTAGTAAAAATCAACTGATAATGTGTTTGAAAATATATGGATTGCGTGCAAACGACTCACGATTGTACCGGATTAGCGTGCACTGCAGGAGACGCCAAATAATCCGCGGGATTATACGGCGACAAAGCCACATAATCGACGCCTTGGCATGGAATAATCCGCAGAACTATATGGGTACTATCTAGGTATGATGGCAGCTTTTTCATTGAATAATCACGGCATATTCTCGTTGGCGCTTACGAACCCGCCGCCCGCCGTCCCACCACGCTTTCCCGCCGCCCCGCCTCGGCTCATCCTGCGCCTTCTAGCGCATTTTTCTCATTTCCGTTACCATAAGGCGACTGTATTAGGTTATATCTGTACATAGATACATTATTACACCCCTGCATGTAATCCTGAGCTGACCAGATGCCCGCCCTGCTACCCTTCGACTCGTGCTATCGTCCCGCGCCTGCAGTTGCCGTCCAGGGATTTGGTGATGGGAAGTCTCGCTCGAGGTTATCGTTGGAGGCATGAGTGAGCGGCCATCCTTTTTAGCGCAATGAGGGCCCACCCGATACACGAACGGCCGCCTGACAGCACAACACGGTCTGCAGGATGTCTGTCGAGAGGCGTGAGGGCTGGTAAACCTTATGGACAAATCCGCAGATGTGACCGCGTTGGAGGTTGCGGGGCTGAGCAACAGAGATGAGAACAAAGTGTCAGTCAACAGAGAAAGGAGACTACGGTTGTGCACTTAGAATTGGATGAAAAGGATCGCTTGCGGAGCGTACGGCTTGTCCGACGCAGTGGCGGCAGTCAACAGCACCCGAGGCGCAGTTCTAGAAGTCGTAATAATGACCTTATGTACTTCGCCACCTTTTCGCAGAGCCTGGGCTAAAGTTCCTGTCATTGATATGCAAAGACAATATCATGCGAAACATACCGATCGATGGTCGTGCGACTCTGCTCGCCCACTCAATGTGCTACGTGACTTGCCATTGACTCAGTTTCCTGCTGTGTCCTGGCATTACTACCTTCAGGATTGCGCCACTACCGCCACCGTCATCCTCTGATGGTGATCTCGACACATAAGTCCATTGGCATATATTCTAGTGAAAACACACGACTCACCGTTCAGCTGAGTATCCGGTGTCATGACTCGGTCATGCGTAGGGGAATGCTGAAGGTGATAGGTACGCGAATGACCCTGCCCGACAGCCAAGAGCATACGCAGACCCCCTTCCCCTCTTTCGTAGTGCGCGTGTGCTGACCCAGAGGTGCATATATGCGCCGCCAAACCTTGCAACTCACCTCGAAGATGGTGCATGCCTGCACGTACCGGAGAACTCAGGTTTCTCGGCTAGTCCTGTTGTTTCCGCTTCTCCTCCGCTCTCGTTAGTCCATAACATTACACGCATCAAAGCTCAACTCACTCAGCATCGAAAATCACTGTCCTCTCATGAAATCGTCAGTTCCCCCGGAGTCATAGGTGGACAACGCACCTGTAGCATCCTCCTCGAGATAAATCATCACGCCTACCCAAAAAGTCGCCTCGCACCCAGTCGTCCCAATTTGCACCATACAATTAGCTCCCCCGAAGGTGAGAAGGTCGGCGTACCAAGAAGATGAGGAGTCCGTGCTGACCAGGGTTGGCGAGGGACTGGCCAGTCGATGGAGTATTGAAGGGACGGTTGATGATGGGATGAACGACACAGTCAAGATGGCAAAGAACTCGTGGGGATGAGACGCGTCACAGGACCGTTGGGCCCAGAGTGTGACGCTGTAACGAACTCCGTATTGAGATTCGATAGCAGCAAGCGTAGTCCATCAATATTGTTTCGTTACTGGGTAAGAAACACTATGTGCCAGGTTTTGTGATGATGTCACACACGGAATATCTTGGGATTATGTTGGGTCAAATTGAGGCGGCGGCAAATTTCACGATTATGCAGTGCCTAGCCCGGCTTGTCTACGCATAATCTCCGAGATTATTCTGTGTCACCCCGCAGTGGTGGCGAGGGTGCGACGCACGAGCGAAGATGGTGGTTACAGGAAGAGTCAGCGGGCGGCTAATTATGCCTCCAGCGCTTCGGACTTACGCATTTCACGCGCGTCCTGGTGAATGTTCGAATCCTCGCCAATGAGCTCGCTTTCGACCTGTGGACTGGAGCATCTAATCCACTGGGGTAGTTTGTACAGTATTAAAGCCCTATTATAATTTTTGGTATGTAGCCTGCGGTCAACTCCCTCGCTAATCCCGTCAACCTTCATCAACTCTTTCACCAACCGCATCAATCCTCGTCAACCTTCGTCAAGTTCGATATTTATCGTCAATCTCAGTCAACCTCCGTCAACCTAGGGTGTAGTTTTCCTGATGTTACCGCAAACAAGGATCGTACTCATCGGTGTCGGTCCTATTACTAAATTCACCTTATTTTGATGAGGAGTTATCGAGTGATACAAAGATCCATGTGCTCCTTCGACATTAACACTTCTCCAGCCCTGCTCGTATTTGTGATTTGCGCGGGACCAAACGCCACAAAGGCGTTGGCGCTCGATTTTCAAATGGAAATGATGGCCGTACGGCGTCTATATTCACTTTTCCGCCAGGCCCGACGACCCGCTCATACGACCTGCCAGGATGCGAGGAATCGCCTCCCTGCAGTCCTTACCCGTGGAGGTTTGTGAAACGCATCCGAAATTATACGACATCTACTCACCTCACGCTTCAGCTGGTCTATGAAGTTCATCTCTTTGCGCAATGGCACGCTTTCCCTCTCACCTCCAAGCACATCTACTCTGCGCTTAAACACGCCCCCTCGTCCGTACACGCCGAATACCTCATAGCAAGGCACGCAGCATGGCTTTCGGACAAGATGAATAGCACGGGCCCTCTCACCAAAATCCTACGATATCCTATCTGCACCGAACCCGTCCTCGACGCCTTCTTCCGTCTCGCAGACCTCGATACTATGCCGAAGTCGCGCGTAGAGCTCCCACGAAGACTCTTCCGTCCTCTCTCTCCTCGCGAGAACAGGAAATGGACAGAGAGGGACAGGCCGCTCCCGTTCCTTCGGTACCTCTACGACCACCCGCGCATTCCTCCGCCAGATCCGGACTACTCGGACGGATACGCCCTAACGCGGGCGGTGGCGGCTGGCTTCGTCCCTCTTGTACGTTTTCTACTGGAGCATGGGGCGTCGCCACGGTGTAAGGAAGGCATGGCGGTACACGCTGCCATCCGGCGGAAGAACCTGCCTCTGGTGAAGATGCTCATCGAGCCGGACAATAGGCCTCGGCTAGAGGACAACAGAAACGATGAGAGCTGCGTGGCATCTGGGCGAAAGAAGGACGGGAAGAGGAGAAAAGGGGATGAGAGCGACGGAGGAAGACGGAGAAGTGCGAAGAAGAGGAAGATCGAGGATAGGGTCCCGGTCACCCAGGCTATGCTTCGGACGGCTGTTGGATGCGACGCTCGGGATATTGTTCGATACTTTATGGAGGAGAAGGCATGCATGCCCGACATGCAGACTGTGCGCATGATGCGTCACTAGACGGTGTTGGAGCGTAGATGGTACGTGTTCACTCCCAACGACCAGGACAACACTGATCAAATCCAAAGGCCAATAAACTCGCTGGAATTTGTGCCTCCGTTCAAACCGTGCCTCCGTATGCACTGTTGGGTTTCCGCGGATCTCAGGCAAATGCGTTCAGACAGCGGTAGCACTATCATCGATCCAGGGGTGTATCTGCAATGGGCACAACCACAGGGTCGAGTTGCCCCACCAGCGGGGAAAGAGGTATCAGAATAATTACGTCGACATGGGAGATGAAGGTTTATGCATTCACGGTATGTCGGCAATGGTCGGGAGACAATAAGGAACGATCTTATATCTCTCTGTTCAGTTATGTTTTGAATCTCTTTTAGCACGCTACCACTTTCAACCCGCATACCGAGATCTTACGCCGGTCGCCACCCGACGCCACTGTAATGCCACGAGGACATCTGCATCACCAGCATCATGGAAAGGGTATGTTTACGTCCAGGCAGGTGTGTGTGCGAAACACAACATCTCCACAGCGCGCCGGTGTTTTTCCCAACTCGACCCTGCAGCAGCGTCTCGGCTTCACAGTCCCCGCTTGGCTGCTCGTTCCACGGAATTCAGGAAATCCATTGGCCGGCGGCCCAGCACGCGTCGATATCCGGGGTTGCGTTGCCTCGCCCGCGTCCGATCACACATCATGAAACTAGACCGTAGCGCCTATCGCAACGCATATGAGGATGCGCCGTCGTCACTGTGCTGAGGCTTCCTGGAGTTCTGCAGCGCCTGGGGTGATTAGCTTGCGGTGGAGTATATATACGGGGCTCGATCCTTCGCGGCAACCCCGCGTAGCTTCTTCCCCCTCCTCCTGCCTGCGCCATGTCTGTCCCTGCTACGATCGACAACACGTTCGGTGCGGTGCTGTTGGGGGGTTTTGTCACTGCCATGTAAGCGTGTTTACTCTGTCTCATTCGGCCCGACTGAAGATGTTCTGGCGTAGTTTATACGGGATTACCTGTCTACAATGTTTCATTTTCTTCCAGACTTACACTAAAGAGGATAGATTTCTCAAGTATAATGTGAGCGCAACTCATCTGTTCGCGTCGTATGACTGAAAGGGTGCTCCAGATATGGCTCCTGTGGTATGGCTTCACCCACTTTCCTGTATGAAATTCATCATCAACGGATTCCAAGGATCCTCGACACCTTGCATATGGTGTTCGTCATTCATCCGATATACTGGTCCGTCTTCCCTGCTTGCCATTCCACCGCCGCTTTTTTGACAAGACTGATTGACAGGTACCTGGTGACGAATTTCTCAAATCCAGCCGTCATGGGTCTATTACCCTGGTGAGCCTTACTCGTTAATTGAAATCGCTCTGACTAAACGTTTATCGTAGGAGCATAGTGGTACGTTGTCTCTTTGACGCGAGCAACACGACCTCTGACAGGTCCATTAGGGAGTCGAACTTACAGCAGTACGTGTGAGATGCTCGACTATAATTTCTGAGTTCACAACCAGTTTTCAGTCTACAAGTGACACCATTGTCCGCGCGTACGCTCTCCTCATGGTGTATCTTCAGTTTCCAGACTCATTATGCTGCATAGATGGTTTACGTATAGAGTGTACATGCGTAAGTGGAATGTTCTCACCTTCGGTCCACCGCTAACCTCTTTTGCACTCTAGTGAGCGCCAACAATCGATACCTCACAATTCCTCTCGTGAGTTGTCCCCTAGTACCAGGATAGACGGAAATCGAATATTTTCAGGCATGTATAGTATTCACCATCGGAGGTTCGTACCTACTGGTGTCAGTATGAATCGCCGGTCACTCACAGGCCCTTAATACAGTTCTGGACCTAGGTGGGTAGTACTGTCCACCGCCGCCGACTGAAACGCGTTTGCTTACAAGTATGCTAGTCATGGGTATCAGAGGGTACGCTGGGCGGTGGCGATGGTCAAATTACGCCGCTGAAATTTTCACAGGGCCTTTTTCAACACTTTCGCAGAGTTCCGTTCAATATCGGTATGTTCAAACTCGTGTGGCACCCGATGAGCACCGCTGATCAGCCGGGGCGCTCTTAGTGGAATTTCTACCTGGTGCTAGCACTAGATGTTGTCGCAGACTTCTACATCGCGACTTCACTATGCTTCTTCTTGTACCGCTTACGGAATACAGTCAACAAGCAGTACGTAGACATACGTAAACCATTCACCGTGCTAATCCCCTACCAGTACCCTGTCTGTCGTCAAAAGCCTGATGATGTACACGGTCAACACAGGACTCGCTACCAGGTGCGCTCGCGTTATCTGGCCGCTCTTGAGCGGTGATACTGACCCGAAGCACCTTAGCGTAGTATTGTTGGCTTGTTTCATAACAGTATGTCGCGCAACACTCTTCGCGCCACCATCTTACTTACCAGCGCCCAGTACGCCTGCCTGCCGGACACGCTGATCTTCATCGCTCGTACGTCCATCACTGTACACTTGATGAATTGACGGCTAAAATCAATGTCTAGTTTACTTCCCATCGACGAAACGTAAGTGTCGCCCAAACAAACTATGGATGAGCTGCTGAAGTGACCGTATTGAAGTTTATGTCAATGCACTTTTGGCCTCGTAAGTCATTGAATGCCAAGTTCAAACATTTCTGTGTTGACTGAATTTGGCTAGACTTAACGCACGCGACTGGTTAGCCAAAGAGCCAGAGCCCAGCACGGTAGCGACGCCACTGGCCGACCTCTCCAATAGCTTTGGAGGCTTCTCTTCCGGCTTCGACATCCCAAGACCTCACAATTGGACAAGTGACGACGAGTGTATGTCTGCGCCAACCCATATAAGGAGAGAAGACGACTCGGAGAAAACGGCGTGGTCGACTAAATGAGGATCCTACGGTCTCATCCAAGGCGGCCGCTTTTGTTTGTCTCAGTTCTCCTGCCCGTAGTTTGTCACCCTATACTACCTTATACTATCATTTGCTAGGCTAGTCTGTGACCTATATTCAGATCCTTCTGTCGCTGTGGTACATACTGTAGCACACAATTGATTTCGTCATTGTGAGCGGGGGACCTGCGCCACGTGTTGATGCGCCCTATCTCCTAATTTGGATGTGGCCCCGCCCCCGACGTGTTTCTCGGGCGGTTGCACTTACCCTCACCACGCTGCCACCACGAGGCTGGAAGACCCGCGATCTTTCGTTCTGCCGTCGCTCATCGTCGTCACCGTCTATCTGAGGCACTATCTGCGTGCGCTCAAGCACTGATTCCTGCGATTGCTGGTCGCTGTGCTGCATAGTCTGGCATAAGGCGGGGCTTGTTTCATAGCACATGCTGGCGCAGTGAATTCATCAGCGTGCGCCCTGACCACGGATATTGCCCATGAACTCGTTTTGGAGCCTCTTCAACTGGTTTCTTCCCGCCATCCGCCTCCCCGACGACCTCAGACTGGACGACCCCGAGTCCCTCGCAGGCCGCACCTACGCCCTACACCACCACGCCTCTCGCACCCTGTCGACCTCGACCAGACACACACAGCCCCCCGCCGGGCAGCCGCCCCGCCTCCAGACCTCCGAGTCGGACTGGCAGCGGCAGGAGCGGCGCAAGGAGGCAGAGCGGACGCGCGACGCTGAGCGGGCGGCGGCTCGTGAACGAGAGCGCGACCGCGACCGCGATCGACATGAGCTCGGCCGCCTCCGCGACGAGAACAAGGAGCTTAAGCGGCGGGTGCAGGACCTGGAGCGCACCCTCGAGCTCTCCCAGCGGTCCGTCCTCTTCCTCACCAAGGTCCCGCCCGCCGCGCCCGCTGAGGCCGACCTCCCTCGACTTCCTGAGTCCCATGTCAAGAGGCTCCAGATCGACTACGCCGCGCTGCAGTCGTCGCATGTGGTGCTGCAACAGGCCCTCCGCGACCGTAACGACGAGGTATCCTCGCTGCAGATGTTCCTCAGCAAGACCGACGTCAAGTCGGGCGCGGAGATCATACAGAGCGTCGAGCTCCTCAATGCGGAGATTGGTCAGCTCGCCGCACGCATGACGGACGGGGTTGCGGGCGAGCTGAAGAGACAGCGCACCAAGATCTACCCCGCCGACTTTGAGCTGCTGTACCCCGCCCTCGGCGTGCCTCTGGCCGACATGCTGTACCAGCAAGACTTCCAACCGAACGGCGGACTCGAGGCGGACACCATGCTGCTGCAGATCGCTATTCAGGCCTGGGAGGTTGCGTGCGTGGGCAAGATATTGCGGTCGTTCTGCTGCGGCGCGTCCAGAGACGTAGAGCAAACGCTATCAGCAATATTTCAGAGGATGCGCATGCACGGTAAGTTACGCGAATTATGCTTCGACAAGGAAATCCTGACCGGATCGCGTAGAATCCCAGGCCACAGCGGCACGCTGGCGGGCACTTACCCACATCCATCTGAGGGCCATTATACCCCCGCCCGCATCTGCATCTGGAAGTGTACCCCCAACCCCGGTCACGCCTAGTTCGAGCGGTCCAACGCCGTCGAATCCCGTATCCATGATCACAACCGCATCCGCCGACGAGAACCTCAGCGGCATCATCTCTATCCTCGCCCTCTCTGGGTACCACAAACTATCGCGGACACACCTGAAAGCCAACCATGGCACCGACATCTCCGTAATCACCAAAAAGGCATTTGAACTCGCCACTGTCATCCGCGAGGGCATCATGAGCGCCACCTTCGAGCCTGTCGTGGTCGCCCCGAGTTTGCGAAAGTCCGGTTTCAACCAAACGTCGGAGAGACAAGGGCGCTTGCGTGTGGACACGGACGATGGGGAAGTCTTCGATGACGCGTCCATGAAGGATGGATTCGCCGCAGCTGGGATCACCAGCGAGAACAAGCGGGTGCTCTGCACGGTCGAGCTCGGGTTGGCGTATGTCAAGAGGAAAGACGATCCGATGGATGGCACGGATGGCGGCGACCCGCAGGGTGCTGGCGGCAGCCCCCGCCGACACGTTCCCAACGGACACGAGGCGGCACGCTTGAACGGCACTGTGAAGACGAATGGTGCCGCTCACGATTCGCCTGACGTGCTCGATCGTACGCTTCTGCTGAAGCCGAAAGTTATCTTAGAAGTTGCGCTCAAGTCTCTTGCTGCGGCGCCCCCGGATGCTCCCCCAGAATCCCCTGTAGATTCATCCCCAGACTCTCCCATATAGCACACACGTCCAGACGATTACCCTTCACGAACCTCATGCATACCTCATTTCTACTCTCGGTGTTATTTGACTTTATCTCTTGCGCTATCTATTTGTACTGTACATTACCCCCGCTCTCATCTTGCTGTCGTTGTATAATGTGTACTTTTGATTGTAGGACATAATGTGTCGTGTCGCCCAAAAATCGCATGCAACGAAGGAAAAGCGAAAGTCGTGATGATGATCATGAATGCAGTAAAAATAACATAACACAGGGAAGCGTAGGAATATACAACAGATCGGACATCTACTGTAACGGGGGCATAAGCTGATAACACCGATGAAGGAGCGCACGGGTGACTCACGGACTTCGGATAGCGATACAGGTGGATTCCAGTCGGGGAAATCAAATGTCGTCGATGTCGACCTCCTCGTCTTCGCCGAACTCGAACGTGCACTCGCCCTCTTCCTCGCCGAAGTTGTCCGTCTCGTTGATCTTGGCGTTTTCTGGCAGCTCGCCGTAGGCTTTCACTAGAATGGCTTAATGAGTGGGGGATCGGGTGTATGGTGGTGGCGTCCGACGTACAGCTACGAGCCTCGTCAGCGGTGTACTTGACAATGACATCCGCCTTGTCGTCCTGGAAGTCACGCAGCGAAATGAGGATGATGTCTCCCTGGTTAATCCAAACCTGGGACAAGGGCGGTCAGACAACGGACGCCGTACACAGCCATGACCGACGCACCTTCTTCCTCATCTTCCCTCGAATGTGAGCTAACCGCTTCTCGCCGTCGAAGCACTGTGCCTCAAGACGACCATTTCCAAGCATTTTGAGGACCTGCGCATACTCCTGGCCATCCTCACGGAACACAAGCTCGCGCTTGTCGCCGTCGTTCTCGTTCTTTCCACGTCTCCGGTTCTTTCCACCCTGCAAAGTACAAGGTCAGAATGAAGGGTGTGGGAGCGTTGTTCGTGCTGTGCTGACCTTTCCTTTGTTCTGTTTGACAAACGCGGGGTCAGTCTTTGGTTAGCGTTAGGATCGATGGGCGCACTCGCCTTCGGCATTCTGTGGGGGCTCTAGGTGGGTGTCTGGTGTAGTCTTGGGATGCGCGGGTGGGGGTTATATACCCTAGCGTCTGCTGAGCAAATGGGTTTGTCAAGGGAGCAGAGCTGAGGCGGAGAGGGCTCACGGAGTCAAGCTGTGAAGCGGACGGCAGCGAGCGCAGAATCGAGGAAAGAGATCCTAGGCGCCCGAGTCGGGCACGTGCAGAGTGGCCTCGTCACAGTGTGACTCTGGGCTTTGACCGATGTCACGCCTCTGGTCCAGGGTTTACCAACATCATTCCACCGCCTCGCCAATTTACCGACACCGACCCCCCATACTGTGAAAACAAACATGGAACACGAGATAGACAGCTGGATTGCGCAGCTCAGTGACTGCAAACAACTCTCGGAGAACGATGTCAAGAAACTCTGCGACAAGGTGCATACCGCTTGCGATTCTCTGCGATAAGCCTAGCCCGCCGTCCTCCCCAGCCTCGGGCTCCTGCTGTCTACCGCGTACTCACCATGCATTTATTGCCCTCCTAGACGCGGGAAATCTTGATGGAGGAGTCGAATGTCCAGCCCGTGAGGTGTCCTGTGACTGTTTGTGGAGACATACATGGTCAATTCGTGCGTTCTTGTCCGCCCGTCTTCCCCAGTGTCCTTGCCTCAACCCCGCCGCGCTTTCGCGTATGCGCCCCCTTCTCGTTTGTAGCACGACCTCTCGGAGCTCTTCCGCATCGGAGGAAACTCACCCGACACCAACTACCTCTTTATGGGTGATTACGTCGACCGAGGCTACTACTCCGTGGAGACAGTCACCCTCCTCGTCGCGCTCAAGCTACGCTACCGTGACCGCGTTACCATTCTCCGCGGAAACCACGAGTCGCGGCAAATCACACAAGTGTACGGCTTCTACGACGAGTGCTTGCGGAAATACGGCAACGCCAACGTCTGGAGATACTTTACTGATCTGTTCGACTACCTCCCCCTCACAGCGCTGATTGAGAATCAGGCAAGTCGCAATTTATCTCGCCACCGCCGTCACCGTGCTGATGGGCGACCGCCAAACAGATCTTCTGCCTTCACGGAGGTCTTTCACCATCCATTGATACCCTAGACCACGTACGGTCCATTGACCGTGTCCAAGAAGTACCCCACGAAGGCCCGATGTGTGATCTACTATGGTCCGACCCCGACGACCGGTGCGGTTGGGGAATATCGCCGCGAGGTGCTGGTTACACCTTCGGCCAGGACATTAGCGAAGCCTTCAACCACAACAACGGCTTGACACTGGTGGCCCGTGCACATCAGCTAGTGATGGAGGGTAAGAATGATACGTTTTATGTGTTTCCAAGCATGAACACTCACCCCTGATGCGTTCTAGGCTACAACTGGGGCCAGGACCGGAACGTGGTCACCATTTTCTCTGCACCAAACTACTGCTACCGCTGCGGGAACCAGGCGGCGATCATGGAGATCGATGAAAAATTATCCTATAGCTTGTGCGTAGCTCTTCCTATGTGTGCGGTACGCGCCCGTCTCATCGCTCTCCACAGCCTACAATTCGACCCTGCGCCGCGAGCCGGCGAGCCACTTGTTTCTCGACGTGTACCGGATTATTTCCTCGTAAGTCCCTGCCCATCATGGCGTCACCTCCGCGTGTTCGCCATGCTCCATCACTGTATGCGGGTTTCTGACGATCTGCCCCCCCTTTTGCAGTAACGACCTTTGCCCACACCTCGGACTCTTGTTTCGGCGTCGGTGTCATATAGTACCGTACATACAGCATACGCATACGCATACGCGCCCCTTGTACCATGCAGACAATGAACTAAAGAAGAAGATACCTCCCATGCTCTGCGGCGACGCCAGACAAAAAGTGGAATTGTACAACGGCACGATAATATGAATGGACTACAAATGGACTAGATTTTTGACTCGATGGAATTTGGCCTTCTTCTATGCACTTTGTTATCATAGGTAGCTTTCCTCGACACTGGACATGTCCTCCGGAGAACGTCACTTTACGTACTTACTCATTTTCCGACATAAGCATGCCGAGTGCGGAAAGTATTGTCCCAAAGCAGATCTTTTGGGCCTGACTGCTGCCTAATCCGTAGGACATCACAAACTGTGACCATACGCTTGCGTGACACAGATTCGAGGCGAACGCGCGCTTGCGATTATAGACTGCCCATCCTCTCCCTCTCATTACAGACATGGCTGAACCACAAGCGATGTATGCGACCGACGAAGTAAGCCCAGACATACCGTATCATACCATATGCTTACTTCTACACTGCTCAGTACGGTCGGCCGTTCATTATCCTGCGTGAACAAGCCAAAAAGACGCGAAGCCATGGCCCAGAGGCAATCAAGGTACGCGACCTCTCATCCTCGCAGAAAACCACCGCTGAACACACTGTTTGATACTAGTCACACATACTGGCCGCACGGACAGTCGCGAACATCGTGCGCACGTCGCTGGGACCGCGAGGTGCGCCCTCCATGCGTTTTCGCGGCGCGCAGAGAGCTCACCGGCAGATCGCGCCCCGCAGGACTCGACAAGATCCTCATTTCGCCCGATGGAGAGATCACCGTGACCAACGACGGTGCGACAATATTGAGCCAGATGGAGGTCGAGCACCAGATCGCGAAGCTCCTCGTGCAGCTGTCCAAGAGCCAGGACGACGAGATTGGCGATGGTACCACTGGCGTTGTTGGTGAGTCTTGTCGTGGAATGGCAGTGTTTGTGGGCTTCTGACGCGTGTCGTAGTCCTTGCGGGTGCTCTTCTTGAACAAAGCGAGGCATTGCTCGATCGCGGCATCCACCCCATCCGGATAGCAGACGGCTTCGACAGGGCGTGCAAGGTTGCTGTCGAGCAGCTCGATCGTATTTCTGACAAGGTGGAGTTCTCGCCCGAGGACACGTCAAATCTGCTCAAGACAGCCATGACGAGCTTGGGAAGCAAAATGTGCGTATTTCGAGGTGATTTCTACTATTCGTTGGGCCAAGACTAACGATGAACACTCTGCAGCGTGTCAAAAGAACACCAGCAGTTCGCCCAGATTGCCGTAGACGCAGTGCTCGCAGTCGCAGATCTCGAACGGAAAGACGTGCCTTTCGATCTCATCAAGGTGGATGGCAAGGTCGGCGGCTCTCTCGCGGACACGACCCTCATCAAGGGTGTCCTCGTCGACAAAGACATGTCACACCCACAGATGCCCAGCAGCGTTAAGGACGCGAAGATCGCTATTCTGACATGTGCGTTTGAGCCCCCACGGCCGAAGACAAAGCACAAACTCGATATCACGAGCGTCGAGGAGTACAAGAAGCTGCGCGAGTATGAAAAGGAGAAGTTCGCGGATATGATCAAGCGCGTCAAGGACACTGGCGCGAACTTGGTTATATGTCAATGGGGCTTCGACGATGAAGCGAACCACTTGTTGATGCAGAATGGGCTGCCTGCCGTTCGATGGGTTGGCGGACCAGAGATTGAGGTGAGCCTGTTCGCCCGTAAGTTGTGGTGTATGCTCACGCGTGCCAATTTCAGCTGATTGCCATCGCCACCAACGGTCGCATTGTGCCACGGTTCGAGGACTTGGCACCAGAAAAGTTGGGCAAAGCTGGTATCGTTCGCGAGGTCACATTCGGCACGACAAGAGACAAGATGCTTGTTATCGAGGAATGCGCCAATGCACGGACAGTAACGATCTTCGTTCGTGGTAGCAACAAGATGGTTTGTATTCCCTCGTCTCTGTACCATTCAGCTCACTCACGCACACTCAGATTGTCGATGAGGCGAAGCGGGCTCTCCACGATGCTCTTTGCGCAGTACGCAACATCGTCGTGGACAACCGTGTCGTGTATGGTGGAGGCGCCGCTGAGATCAGCTGCTCGCTTGCCGTGTCGAAGGCAGCAGACGAAATTCCTTCGATCGAGCAATACGCTATGCGCGCATTTGCATCAGCTCTCGACGCCATTCCTCTCGCTTTGGCGGAAAACAGCGGGCTGCCACCAATCGAAACTCTTGCCGCAGTCAAGAGCACGCAAGTCAAGGACGGCAACTCGTCGTTGGGCATTGATTGTCTTAGCAAGGGTAGCAATGGTTCGTCTGAATTCTCGCTGGTCCAAATGCTTTGACTAATATCGCTGCGCAGACATGAAGGACCAGTTCGTGTACGACCCGTTGATTTCCAAGAGGCAACAGTACCTCTTGGCCACGCAGCTCGTACGGGCAGTACTGAAAATTGGTATGCTGTCTCGCTCTTTGACCCTGGCCCCTCTAACTCTATGTCGTAGACGACGTTATCATGGCCGGAGAAGCGGACGAGTAGATGCTCACATTTGTAGAAATAGTACAATGTCATATATAATCTCCCATCAGAACCCCTGCGTATGTTTTTTGGACTTGGTCTCGCTCTGTCGCGGCCTGGTCCATTCTGTCGATGTAGTACATAAAGTCGTCGGTGGCGTACCGCAGGGCTCTTCCCACCTGCGCCGGCGGCCTGACACGCATCAAACACACATCCCGGAACGCGTCGCGACTATTAAGGCTCGTAAGTTGGATGAGACCATGCTTTTGGCTGCCCATCGCCCGCCCGTAATAAGTCGTACGACGCCTCCCACCATCACTGCCCCGCCCGTCCAGCAGACATGTCGACGACCCCGACCGTCGTGCAGCAGCTCGTCACGCCCGTGCCGAACCTCGCTGGCACCGTCAAGCCGCAGGGCACGGACCTGACGGCGGCGCAGCAGCGAACGTACGAGGGCGTCCTCGCGCACTTCTCCGCGGCGGACTACGAGCTGCCCGGTGTCAACGACGGCGATGCGAAGCTTGCGGAGGAGGAGAGGTTCTGGCTGGTGCGTGATCCCCCTTGCCAAGTGCCCGAGGCGTCGTTTGTGGTGCTGACCGGTGCGGACAGACGTACGAGTGCATGCTGAGGTGTGTCTCGACCGATTGGCTCGCGCCTCGAGGGCTTGCTCAGTCGGAACGTTCTGACAAGGTACCTGCGCGCGACGAAGTGGGCTAGTGCGGAAGCTGCGATCAAGAGGCTCGAGGAGACCCTGTTGTGGCGGCGTGATTTTGGGCTGTACGACAAACGCTTCACGGCCGAGCATGTCGAGCCCGAGGTACGCTTTACGGTGGTGCATACGTCGGAATTCTGCGCTCAGCTGTGCATAGGCCCTCACAGGCAAGGAGGTCATCTTTGGATACGACGTTGCTGGCCGTCCTGCGCTGTACTTGTGTCCAACGCGCCAAAACACCGAGGAGAGCATCCGTCAAGTCGAGTTCAACATGTTTATGCTTGAGCGATGTATAGACGTGATGGGCCCGGGTGTCGAGTGAGTGTTCTACGCGTTCGTCGTCGTAAAACAAATGTTGAAAGGGATTTTCAGGTCGCTTGCACTCATGATCGACTATGGCCAAAAAGCCGCAAAGAATCCATCGTTCTCCCTTTCGCGAATGGTAGACTCACACAGTTTATGTCATCGTATACATGCTTAATAGCACGCACAGGTCCTGAACATCTTGCAATCGCACTACCCCGAACGCCTCGGTCGCGCCGTCATCATCAACGTGCCCTTCTGGCTCAACGCGTTCTACAAGATGATCAACCCCTTCATCGACCCCGTCACGCGCGAGAAGATGCGCTTCAATCCCAAGGTTACCCAGGAGGGTCTCTTCACGGCCGAAAATGTCTGGAAGGAGTTTGGCGGGGACGTGGAGTTCAAGTACGACCATGAGACGTACTGGCCACACCTCATCGAGATGGCCAAGACGCGTAGGGAGGCACAAATGGCGCGGTGGCGCGAGATGGGCGGGACTGTTGGCTTGAAGGAGTGGGATATGAAAGAGGGCGACACACAGAACACAACCGAAAAGCCCACAGCGACAGAGTCTTCGTAACCCTAAGGTTACGCCAACGTATTTTTCATTGACTAGATGGTTCGAGTAGTATATATAATGGGATATAACTTAATGCGTAACGAGGGACGTGAGACGTGTCATGCTGTCGATGACCACACCTTGCGCTGGTAGTCCAAGAGGATAGGTACGAAGTCCCAGAGTCCGAACGAAGGCCAGTACTTGTCGGAGAACTGTATTTGGGTTCCTTCACTTACCTGTGGGCATGGTCAGAGACAATTCCTGAGCTGAAGATAAATAGTAGCGTACCTGCCATGTCATGTAATCGCTGAGACGTCTCACGCCACTAGTGCGTACCCAAACGTCGATTGGGGGGCTACCAACCGCCGTGGTAGAGATATGTGCCTCTACGTCCTCTTCGGAGATCTCGCTACAGCAAAGATTTAGCTTCTGGCCGTGTATCGTGTGAACCGGCGTACAAGTTGTGCTCCTCCATAGCCTTCTCAATAGACGACTCAATCGCGGTCGTAATGTCGTCTCGGCTTGCATAAGGCATGCATAGGTTTAACACAGCTCTGTACCGCGTTAGAAGCTGAATAACAACGTGGGTGTAAGGACGCACTTGTTGTTCTTTGCGGTCATCTCCTCCGCTTTCCGGATAGCTTCTTGTACCCTGAGCGGCAAGAGGTCCTTCCGCCCGAGGACGTTCAGCCGTATGCCGTACTGATCCAGCAGGTCACTGTCATAAAGTCAGATATTTCAAGCAACGAGTGAGCTTGACACGCACCCATGCTGGGACATTTCTGCCAGCTTCTCCTCGGCGAGCGTCATGAGTGCCTCGACCTCCGCCGGTGTCCTCTTGAAGTTCTCGATCGCAAACGCGTACACAGAAACGCACTCAACACCAAGGTTCATGCATATTTCCAAGACCTATTATTCCGCTCGTTAACGTAGTCGCGACTTTATAGAACTGGTGACACGTACACGTCGCAGCGCCACGAAGCCCTCTGCGTGTCCCTGCGCGACCTCCTTGTGGTTTCTGCGGGCAAAACGCCGGTTGCCATCCATAACGAAGGCGACATGTTTGGGGATGGGTCCTGAGGAAAGAACGGCGACGACGCCATCTTGAAGCTTGGAGGAGACTGTGTTGTGAACATAGGCGAAGCTCCGAGTAATGAACGGGGGTAACATGGTGAGATGTGGTTAGGGTTACTGTGATCGCCAGAGCTTGAGCACGGCTTCGGCGCTCAATGGGAGACGCTCTTCGGTTCCAAAGTCCGTCGACGTCTACTCGAGCAAAGCTTCCAGGGAACCTTCAAAACCGTGCACATCCATCCTTCGAACGCTAATATCTGACATTAACTAATTGCAGCTATGTGAAGGCCTATCGTTGAGAATCTCAACAGATCATGTTGATATATGGTGAAATCTTCAAGTAACCGCGACGCTCGATGCTACTTAGCTTCTGCGAAACTCTATGAAGACAAACCCGCCTTCGCCGGTGCAAGAACCGTGCGAATACGTAGTGAATTGTCTGGTGTGGAGTCTGGCAAGGCTACGAGACACCACCTTGTAGATTGAAGTCAATTGGACAAGCATCCTGACCTCTTCTAATACTTGCGCTAGCCATGGTAGCACTATCAAGCTACCCTCATCGGTGTTCTTAGCCAATCCCATGTTGTTATTTTTGGTAGGCACCTAGATTAATTTTACGGTGGGCGAACTCAATATGTGCTTTACAGGGCTATACAAATCGTCGGCTCCCGTAGCAATAGTGCGCTGGTCGACATGCCAGGCGGGCGGAATTCGAGTCTAATGGACGGGTTGCGCGCACAAGACTTTGTGGCACGGGCACAAATTCCACGCGATGCTTCGTTCGACGTTGAATCGTCCGCCAAGCTTATGGGCTTGACTCATCACACTAGAGTTCTCGCTTGCCAGTGAGAGATCACAGGAGGTTCTAATAGTAAGTTGAACGTCAAGGAGACTCTCTAACATTTTCCTTCTTCTGGCTCAGAACGAATCGGCTCTGGATGTGCCGCGCTCCGTGGGCTCCGTCACGTACTTCCTAGTCCAAGTCTGCATTCGTTATCCTAAATCTCACGTTTTCCACCTAATTATAGGCCGTTTCAAAGCCTCCGACACTACTTTTAGAGACTTTGGCTGGAATGCTTTGGACGACAATGCCCTCGACGATAAACTTGGTGTGCTGAGTAAAGGCTCATCACTACACGAGGCATTGCAAGGTCCACTCATGCACAGGCCGGTACACATCTACGGCTGACCGGCTTTAGTCTCACTTCACAATGTAAGTTCCGTCATCTCATACGATACGATTTGTGGTACATATTTGTCGATGATACAGGTCAAACATCGCATCGAACGACTGCTATCCTACGCACATCACGGTGTAAACACGTGGTCGAGCAACTCAGAGAGTGATAGGAAGACAGCCGATGCTGAGGAGCCCGCCCTAAATTTGACGGGATCAGCCGCAGACCCAGACACTAGAGCGGGGATACTCACAACATTGTTGTTGGTGCAGCAGACTGGGCTCGCGCTGCAGGCGTTCCCGCTGCCAATGCCGACGACGCTGATAGGAGAGCATTGCAAGCCGAGGAGGCCAGTAACGGGCCCGACGACAACGCCTAGCAGGCCAAGCAGGCCGAGCAGGGAACCACCCTGCGTGGAAGTGCTCTACGGATTGTGATGAGTAACAGGAAATATACGGTTCATGTAGTTGAGCGATTTACGCTGGTAACAGACTTGCAGCACTGGATAGGTCCTGTGTTGCACTGACTCGGACTGGCGCCGCCATCAGTGCGAACGGCGAGCTCGACCGGTGTGGCGACCGCAAGAAGAGGGAGGGCGAGCAGAGTAGCGGCGGAGAACTTCATGTTTGGAGTGCTGAGGTGGTAGTTGAACGACTGCGGTAATAGGCTGTTCGACTGAAGAAAAGACTCTGCTTACCCTCCCTTTTATACCTTTCAATGTGCGGCTCCGGCAGCCTGTTCGTTCGACTTCCCCTCCGGTTCTCCCCCGTTTCCCATCAATTTCTCACAGACTGTCCTCGGTCGCATCCCAGACCATGCATCCCTTCGCCGGGATGTCAGGTGTATATGATCGGTCAATGGTATATCCCAAATACATCGCCGTAGACACAGCCCATATTCATCCCTGATACGCCGCGTATGAGGTTTGAATTGCCGTCAGAAGCAGAACAATGAGGCAGACTTGACAGTGCAAGGAAGACGTCAAAAAATGAAGCTAAGGCAGATTTCTTTGGGGAAGACAATTCGATATTGAACCTCACCTACCAAAAGGAGTATGAGATTATACCATGGTATGCGCGCATAGATGACAGCATTGCATGAATTACAGTGCCTCATAGGTATTACAGAGATGGCGGACGCACAAACTCCGCGGCACCGAAAAGCAGAACATCAGAGAGTCGGAGTCCGCCGACCGCCGTTGGATCTCGGCCACCACCTCAGTCCAAGATGGGGCTTGACTGAGAGACCTGTACGCTAAAATTCACGTTACGTTGATGCATGTCTATGCGTGGAATCCATCCCCATGGACAGCGAATTCTTGGCGACTCAAGCCACACGGCAGGTTACCATTCCGTAAGGCCCCTCGAAGGACGTGCATAGCCATACGCGGGTAGGACGTCTGGTCTCGGATCCTCCTTGCAAGCGTATTAGACTGCAAAGCTGTCAAAAACGCGGAAGTGTTGCCGTGTCGAAGACACTCACATAAGGTGCTTCTCGCTGCGTCGAAAAGATACCCGAAGGATTTCTCGTCGTGAATCGCGTTATTCGGCCAAAACTGGCGTCCAGGTCTTTCTTGGTGTGCGTGTTCGCCGTCATATTCATCCTCATACTCTGCGTCGACTTCGCTTTCATCGCTACGGATGTCGCCGCGGTCCCCCGGACGCGTTTCGTCCGGCGGTGTGTCCACCTTGTGGTAATCTTCGACGTCGTGCTGTCCCATGTTGACGTAAGGGCAATCCGTGGCAGCGTACAGAGTCGCAATTTTTCGGGTTCCAGGCGAGCGCAGAAACGGTATTGTTTCCAGTTGACAACTCATGCACACATTTCTTGTTCCGGACGTCCCAGAGCATGATGGCCTGACTAGTTGTTCCTCCTGAGAATACGACTACAGAGGGTTAGATGCGTCCTCACTGTCCAAAAACAGCGAAAGCTCACTCGGAAGCCCGTCAACAGGGGTGAACGCAACGTCTCCAGTCAGGCTGTCATTTCCCTCAGCACAGATGGTGATGATAGGAAGCGGTGTTCGGATGTCATAGAGTCTTGCGAACCCATCGGAGCAAGCGGTAGCAAAAAGCTGCGCGTCCCCAGGGCTAGTGGAAAATTTCCTGACAGCGCCGCCGTGTCCGAGGTACCGCGCCACTACGGCATCCCCGTGCTCGAGGTCGAGGGACGTGACTCGCAATCCGTATTGTTCATCCTCTGCGCAGAGCATGTGCCCCGTAGGGCGGTGTAGATGCCAGCGATAAGGCTCAAAGTCCTCCTGCGAAAATGGCACAGTGAAATGCGGGTCGCTCCCCGTTGACCGTTCGATGTCCACATCTTCGTCAAGTTCCGTGTAGCCGCCGTAGTAGATGTATCGATCCTCTCCAGTCAATTCCGATGTCTCTCCATGTGTCTCAAGCTCGTCGAGGACTCAGGACAGCGCAGAGCCTCGACCCCCCCGCAGCAAGCGTCCGTTTGGCAGCACAGCTAAAGGTCCCGGATACAACCTAGCAGCCATTGTGTGCACTGGGGCTCCGCCTTTGTCTGCCCAGCTATATGACTTGATGCGGTCATGATCTGCTGCGAAAACTAATTGGCGGGTGTCGTCCAGGGCCAGAGACTCTGCAGTGCCGAGCAAGTCCATCTCAATCAGCTTGTTGCGCTTCATCCCCTCGCCGATAGACCAGAACTCCAACGTGGGATCGCGTAGCCGATAGCTCCAGCAAGATATCATAGCGAGACACGATTCATCTGCTGAGAGGGCTATGCTGACGGGAGAAGAGGTGGTATCGCCCGTAATTTCGCAGCGAGCTTGATGAACGACGCTGGCGGAAGGTTCCGTTGTGGGGCATGGGAGGGTGAGACCGTCGCGGAAACAAGAGAGTTTTGTTGAACATGGATGAGGCTGTTGCGACTGCGACCATGGGTCTGGAATTCGATCCTTGAGAGGGGCCATCAAAGCTACACGGTGAGCGTGAATATGGCTGGATATACAGCGAAAAACATGAGGGTCACAGACCCAATATTTGTGGGCTTCTTGGGATTAGGCTCAAATCTCTCTTCAAAGGCGCGGAGAAAATTTCCTGCTACATACGACAAGCACCTTAGCGTACAAGCAGCACGAGGAAAATGAAAAACACGTACCGTTTCTACCTAGTTTGCAGAACCCTTTGAGGTTGAGTATGGTTCCTGGAAGATCCGCGAACGACGGTATATATTCAATATCCTTAACGTCGTTGTGACGTACGAACTGAACCATATTGTTGATACGGTAGCGTCCGCACCTCGACGATCGTAGGTGTTTCGGGATGGTTTTGCCCCTACGCCTCGTGAACAGCTTCGCAAACTTTGACGAGGAGATGTTCGAGAGCATCGGGGCCCCCCTCTCGCCTGTCCCCGCGTAGTTGTGCACTAGTAAGCTCATCTTTGAATATGGCGAGACATGTAGCTACATCTGCCAGCTCTTTGCGCCAATTCCATCGTCTTTGAGAATACCTTGAAGTAGACATATCGTTTCGAATTACTGGAAGAGATTATGTGAGTTGTAGTCTGTAGGTAGCCGGCAAGTGCAAGTGTGCAGAAGATTTAAAGAGGGATGCGCGATATTCGCGAAATCGCTGACGACGCGCGCTTAGCTCCACGTGTCGTGTACATGACTGCGTTCGGCAAGTCTTCTGGTTCAGCTAGCTTCCCCTCATCGCACAACTCCGACTGTAGCTCAAGATATGAGACCATACAGATACAATTTACACACAAAAATTAGTGTACTACTGAGGCATTCTTACGAGAAATAACATTGATTTCCATGGCTCGGATTTCGCTTTCACCAATAACCACTCGATGGCCGAGCCTGCCCATAGGCTGGAATGACATCGGGGTTTGCATCGTGCTTGAAGGCGTATTGGACTGAAAATCGATCAGAAAATGGGTTTATTATTATATCACAAAAACTACTCACATAGTGCATGATCCCCGATGTCGAAGACGTATCCGAAGGACGTCTCGTCGTGGGTTGCTCTAGTAGGCCAGTATCGCTCGTCGTAGTCGTCCTCATCGTCTGCAGTGGATTTTACCTTCCGGTAGTCATCGCTGTGGTAGCTTCCCATCCGATCAACGTACTGGCACTCCGTCGCGGCATACAATGTGGCGTTCTTTGCATTCCATGCAAGCGCGGAGACGACGTTGTTGCCAGTGGATAGCTCGTACATGCATTGCTTGTTACGAACATCCCATAGTTTGACGCATTGGCTGGTCGACCCCCCGGTGAAAAGGGCTAGAGAAATAGTCAGATCCGGCTATTAGCGGATCGCACGAGGAACTCACTTGGAAGCCCATCGATGTGAGTAAAGACAACATCACCAACCATGCCGCTGCTGCTCTCAACGTCGAAAGTGACAGCGGGGAGCGGAGTGCGGACGTCATAGAGCCGCGCGTAACCATCAGAACAAGCCGTCGCGAACAAATTCGCATCTTCTTCACTTGAAGAGAAACCCAGGACAGAGCCACCGTGTCCGATGTATCGTGCCACTGTAGTGCCACCGTGCTCGAGGTCAAGGGATACAACATGGTATCCGTTGTCTTCATCCTCGCCACAGATCATATGGCCTGTCTGGCGATGTAGATGCCATTGCTGGGGTTTGAAGTCCTTCTGAGCAAACGGAATAGTGGCGTGTGGCTTGCTTCCGGTCGAGGGCTCCACGCTGTCCTCGTCATCTAGATCCCTCCAGCTATCTTCATAGTCAAACCTCCCCTTTCCGATCTTCTTCATCTCAGGTCCGTGGATTTCTAGTTCGTCGATATTCCAGGACAGTGCGGAGCCTTTCCCAGCACGGATCACGCGCCCGCCGGGTAGTACGGCCAACGGTCCGGTATGACCACTAGAGCGCAGAGTATGCATCGGGGTTCCCTCCTCCCAGTTGAACGACTTGATGCGGGAGCTATCGGCTACGAACATCAGCTTGTGTGTGTCGTCTAAGGCAAGGGTTCGTGCCGTTTCGGACAGAGGCGGCTGGATCACGTCTTGGCGTTCGGTTTCCTCACCGATGGACCAGTACTCCAACATAGGGTCGCGTTGTTTCCAGCCACCGCAGGAGATCAGCGCAAGACACGACCCGTCTGCTGAGAGGGCCATATCCGCGGGAGCGCAAGTTGGCTCCTCTACGACCTCGCACCGCGCCTGATAGACGACACTGGCGAAGGGGTGAGAGGAAGAAGGCGGGTAAATGAGGTTCGCACGGAAACGAGAAAGCCTCGTCGATTGTTCGTGCGGTTGCTGTGTTTGAGACCACGGGTCGGGAATCATCGCCTTGATCTCGGACATCATAGCTGCACGACGAATATTAGCACGAACGAGACAGGGAGGTATAAGATTCACCATCCATATTAAATCCTGGTTTAGAGCCGAAGACTTTGATGAAATCCATGAGCAGACCGGGCCCTGCAGAAAGTGAGCCTCACGAACACAGACAGTACAATCAACGAGACGGCGCACCCTGGGCCCCCATTCTGTCGAAGCCCTTCAGTGAATCTTTGACCAAAGTGCCCGGCATATCCGCAAAGGACTTCAGAAAATCAATTTCGTAGTCATTGGAGTAGGCGGCCCAAACACCGCGGGTGGCCACTTCGTCTGCCTTCATGACGATCGCGTCCAACTGTGGGTGATGGCTCTTCTGAGCCTTGTCGATGACATTACAGACTTCAGAAAGAATACTGTTGAGCGTTTCTTCTTCCGTCTCCTCCTCACTTTCCATGTCGTCGTCGTCTTTGTTCTCGAGCATCTCAAGACGCGCCTCCAGGGACGCGAGCTGCTTTTCCCAGTTCCAGCGTTTACGCGAGGATTTCGATTTTGAAGAAGACATAGCGCGCACTTTATCCAAGACACTTGGGAAGTGGGGTGTGCTAGAGGGTGGCAAGGACGTGGAGGTCAAGAGCAGAGTAAGGAAAAGAACGACGCGCGCGAACGCGATGATTATAGGCGCTTAATATCACGCGTCGTGCACCTTCTGGCCGTTTTTGGTAAGTGTGGTAGAAACTCCTCACAATGGTATCCATCTGATAATGTTGATTATGGCGCAGCCTGGTACAATTTCACATTCAAAAGAGCCCATCCACTAGAAGTTACCGTCCTGCCCGGTACACAGGCAACACATCGGGATTCGCGTCCTCCTTGAAAAGGCATATTCAACTACGAAACGGTCAGCATTCAAAAGACGCATCAAGGTGAGAGAAAACCTACAAAGAGAACGTGCTCCCACGTTGAGCAGATAACCGAAGGATTCCTCGCCGTGGGAAGCATTGTTTGGCCAGTCGTTGTCACTGTTCCGGATACCGCGCTCGCCGTGGCCCCCGTCTGACTTGTCGCAAGCAGGGCGGACTACCTTACAATAATTTTGCAGGAGGCCCTCCTTGTCAAGGTTCCTGCATTGCGTTGCAGCGTAGAGAGTCGGAATACGCAAGCCAGACACCGCGGTCGATGTGAGGTAACTCGACGTAGTTTCCTAACTGCGCCTTATAAACAACCCGACAGACCAGGGATAGCTCCTTGATTTTTTTCGATCCTTCCTTCTCCCCCTTCCAGGATCTCCGCCGATGTGCCTTCCATCTCCAAAAGACGTACCAAAATATCATGTAATTCTTCCTGTCAATGCCAGGTATTTGTGGAGGCCATTGTGGGCAGCTAAAACGCGTTCTGCTTCTTCGTATGTGCGAGAATTTAGCTGTGCGAGATGATCAAGGCGCGGAGCCCGTAAGTAAGGGTTGGAAACTGGAGAAACGTGTCTATCGCAAGCGCTCAGAATAATTGCCACGCGTCGCAAACGTCCTGTCTACGTTTAGTAAACACTGTGGTTTGGCCGACACTGGTGGGCGATTGTGAATCATATAGCGTGGACGTATCTGTAGTGAGACACATGCATGTGCAAAGTTCAACGGTAAAAGAATGATTCGAATCTCCGCGGCCTGTTTATAATTGATCGTTTTGCTCGCAGCCCGTATTTGCTTCGGTCTGGCTGGGCATCACCATATCTGGGTAGAACGTCGACGCGGGCATTCTCCTTGAAGGCATATTCAACTACAGCAATGTCAATGTGCGATTAGAAGTTAAACTGCACGTGTACGTACACAGAGAATGGTCCCCGGCATCGTAGATATACCCAAACGAGCGCTCATCGTGTGGAGCTCCCGTAGGCCAGTATCGATCGTCCTCGTCGAATACGCGACCCCTATACCTGCCCCCGCGCCATTCGGGGCTCCGTCTGTCCTTTGGCAGAGCGGGATCGCGCACCGTGCGGTAGCCGTGCCAGAATCCCCGTCTGTCCACGTACGGGCACCCCGTCGAGGCGTACAAGGTAGCGCATTTGGAGTTCCATATCAACGTTGAGACTCCCGTGTTCCCCGTAGACAACTCGTAGACGCATTGCTTGCTGCGAATATCCCACAACTTGATGACTTGACTGTCCTCCCCTCCTGTGAACATGACTGCACGCCGGATCAGTTTAGCTATTCGAAACCCGATGGAAGAACTCACCCGGAAGGCCATCGATGTGAGTATAGACAACATCCTCGACCGTGTGCAAGCGTCCTTCGACATTGAAGGTGAGAGTAGGGTGCGGCATTCGGACATCGTAGAGACGTGCACATCCGTCGGAACAAGCGGTGGCAAAAAGGCTCGGGTCTTCTTCGCTGGTAGAGAAGCCTTGGACATAGCCATCGTGTCCAGTAAACGTCGAAACGACGGCCCCACGCTCCAAGTCCAGGGAAATACACTCTTTATCATCTCCGGACAGAACATGACCCGAGGGCTGATGAAGGTGCCATCTATCGGGCTTGAAGCTTTCTGAGTAGAAGGGTATCTTCGCGTCTGGCATACTCCCAGTGGAAGACTCCAAGTTGTATGCGTCTCTGGGCTCCCTCCAACTGTCGTTAAAGTCGCATTCTCCCTCTCCGATCGTTTTCATGCTTGGTCCGTGAGTTTCGAGACGGTCGATATTCCACAACAAGGCCGAGCCCTTCCCGGCGCGGAGGATTCGCCCGTTCGGTAGCATGAGCAGCTGCCCCGTATGCTGTCCGGAGTTGAGTGTATGCATCGGAGTGCCTTCTCCCCCTTCCCAACTGAAAGATTTGACGCGTATACCGTCAGCAACAAACATCAGTTTGCGCGCGTCGTCCAACGCAAGCGTACTATATGCGGTAGACGAGAGTGGCACCTCGATTGTCTCCTGCAGGACCTTAGTATCCCCGCAGATAGACCAGTACTGCAGCATAGGGTCGTGTTCCCAGAAGCCCCCACCAGACACCACAACCAGGCGCGATCCGTCTGCGGAGAGAGCCATGGTAGAAGGGCGATAGATGTTGTCTTGCGCGATTTCACAACGAGCCTGGAAAACGGCATTCGCGAGATGATGGGTGGCCGAATCAGGGATGACGGCGTTCGGGAGGAAGCGCGACAATTTTGACGACTGGGTGCGGGGAGCCTGGGATTGCGACCAAGGCTCTGGCCACGCAAACAAGTTCAGCCACTCATCCACCCCAAACAATAGGACGGACGCACCTTGAGACCTGCCTTTGTAAAAAACATCTTCGACCAGATTATTCGGCATATTCGCGAGAGACTGTTGCTGCATTCCGGAAAGTCTGTAGGAGAATATCGCGAATGGTGAGCGTGAGCGAGATGAGAGTCGAAAGAAAGAGAGAGCAGACGCGTGTGGCATAATTATAGGCGTCCAAGCCCACGCGTCGCGTCACCTGGCCGCGATTGGACCAGGAGAGCCCTGCGATCTAAGCTGCAAAGATGCGTTGAGTTTTCCACAAGACCATGGTGTACGGGAAAGCGCGTTGTATGAATATTTTATATCACCAGAGGTCATCGAATACATCGCGGCCACTGCGTGATACACCTTTGCGGCCGTAAATAGGAAGGATGTGCGGATTCGCATTTTTCTTGAAGCTATATTTGACTGGAAGTAAAAAGTGTGAGCAAGCCGAACAGATAACACGATTCAAACGTACACAGTCTGTCGTCTCCCGCATCGAACATATAACCAAAAAAGTCCTCCGGATGGTACGCCTTCTCTGGCCAGTTCCGTTCGCCGTAGTATCCTGCACTATCATCCCCAGAGTCCTCATCCGCGTCGTTTTCGTCGGAGAAGATTGGTGCCCCTGCAGTTTGCCACTTGATTCTCCTCTTTGGAGCTCCCAGGTTGGGTGGTACAGCTGGCCGGTACCGATCGCTATGAGAAATTGTAAGTGCATACAAGGAGGTATCATTCGCATTCCACATGAGTGACCGTGCCATATTGTTGCCGGTAGACAACTCGTAGACGAGCTTCTTAGCACGAACATCCCAGAGCTTTACACACTCGGAGTCGGTGCCAGCAGTAAAGATGACTACAAGTGTTGTCAGCCACCGTCGTAGAGAATATTTGACAGGGAGATACCTGGTAGCCCGTCGATGTGCACCAAGAGCGCAGCCTCGCATGGTGCCGAGTCGAGCTCCACGTCGATGGTGAACGTAGGTATCGGCTGACGCATGTCGTAGAGCCGCGCATATCCATCCAAGCTTGCGGTAACAAACCAGTTGGGGTCGCCTTCCGGACTTGTCGAGATGTGATTAATTTCACCGCCGTGACCCAGGAAGCGCGAGGCTACTTTGCCACCATGTTCGAGGTCCACCGCGACGCAATCAAAGCAATGACTGTGTCGAATCTCTTCTCCAGCAAGCATCAGTTTGTTTAGGGCATGATAGTGCCAGGCGTCCGGTTTGAACTCCGGGTCCGCGAAGGGGATGACAACGTGTGGATCGCTACCTGTCGAGCACTCCTTCGCACAACCCTCTTCTCTCCAGCTATCTTCAAAACCTTTGTACGTGTTCTCTCCGACGACCTTGAATTTGCCTTCGCTGTCGTAATGTGTTTCAAGTTCATCGATGTTCCAAAGCGCGGCCGAGCCTTTATCCGTCCGGAGGAGTCGTCCGTCGCCGATAATCGCCAAATCCCCGCTAAACCCTCGACTGTTAAGCGTGTGTATATTCTTTCGGTCTTCACCAGCGAGAAAGTTGTACGACTTGATCCGTTCGTGGTCGCCAGCAAAGATAAATTGGCGATCGCCCGTGTCGTCCACAGCTACAGAGCAGACAGAGTGGGCGAGCCTTGGAATCCACTTATTCGCACGAATCTCGTCTTCGCCGGTAGACCAACTTATTATGGAAGGGTCCCGATTCTTGTATCCTCCGCATGAGGTCGCAGCGAGCATCGTTCCATTGGGAGATGAGACCAGTTTCTGGGGGTTCGATGCACCAGAAACCGTGATTTCGCAGCGGGCTTGGAAGACTCGATTGGCGACTGGGTGCGTCTCCGCAGATGGTATGCTAGTTGGCGGACGGAATCGAGACAGGCGTGTCGACATGAGGTGAGGCTGATAGTCTCGGTTCCATGGCGGCGCCGGACCACCCTGTAGTGCAACAAATTCTGTCATCATGCTAGGATTCAGTCATGATGTGTCAAAAATTGCGCAGAGCGTACCGTCTACATGGCTCGCATCGAGGTGCATAAACCTGGCGACCTGTTTGAACATGGGAGCACCTACCATCAGAAGATAACTCAGTCAAAACAATTGGAGCTACAGAAATGGGGGTAAAATGAACGTACTACTAGTAAGCTTCAAGTGCCTTTGGATAGAGTCCTTTGCCAAAGTCCCAGGAAGATCGGCGAACGTAGGCAAGTGTCCCTGATTGTCTCGTCCAGCCCAAATGTCGATCCCTTTATTGATAGTATCGTGCACCATCTGTGTGACATTGTCGAGACCGGCATCGCGTACGTCACGATAGAGCGCGATGGCCTCGCGAAGGATCATAACGAGATCCTCAACAGGCTGCTCGCGTTCATCTTCGTCTGCCTCTAGGTAGATGTACCCCGATTCGAATTCGATGAGGCGCATTCGGAGCGAGTCCAGCCTGGCCTTCCAGTTTGCTGCCAGAACTGTGGCCATCGTCGGCGCAGCTTTGTGTATGTGTGCAATACGCGTCGCGCCTGTGAAGTTTATGGTCGCCGCAAACTGAGAGCGGCGTCGCGGCTAATTGTCGCGATTAGGCGCCTATCAAGTGACAGTCCCAAGATGGAAGGTGTAGTGTTAGGTCTCTCTACAAGGGTCTGGCAAAGACACCGCGCTACATGGCCGAGGGATAAATTCGGGATGAATGGTGCTGAATATCGTCTAACCTCGCGTGTACTGTATAAAGCTGCTCATGCTTGGCAAAAGACCTAACGAGACGGTCAAGATAAGATCACCCACAGCAGCACTCGTGACCGCACGGCAGGATACCGATATGACGTTCACAAGGACTAAACCTCACCGCATGCCGTACAAAGCCGCGCGTGCATCCAAACCTCGGTGATATACCGCTACTTTAGAGCTGGACGCACGTCTTCTTCCACCACCTACCATCCCGCCTCTATCATCCGCGATGAAGATCGTCGTTACAGGCAGCAACGGACGCCTCGGTCGTCGCGTCACGCTCGCGGCGTTCAATGAAGGACACTCCGTGCACGGTATAGACAGCGCACTGCACGAAGAAGAGCCAGAATACTTCCGAGACGACAGGTTCAAATTCAGTGAAGTCGATCTGAGGGATTACGAGAAGACCTTGGAGGCTTTGCGCGGAAGCGACGCTGTCATACAGCTTGCTGCAATTCCCACGCCGACGGACTACGTGGTCGAAGCGCACAATACGTAGGTACAGTTTTAGCTACACGAACAGTCGAATGTAACGAAACACCCTTGTAGAAACGTGGTGATTTCGTGGAACGTGCTACGCGCTGCCGCAGAGGTGCGTCCGTAGATTGTGGAGAGAGAGTAATCGAAGCAACTCTCCAAAGCTAGGAATTACCCGTGTCGCACTGGCATCCTCCGTCAACGTCGTGAGACTAGTATGGAGTCAACAGCCACTTCTATACTACCTCCCGATCGACGAAGACCATCCACGAGAGCCTGACGAGCCGTACGGCCTCTCAAAACTGTGAGCCAGAACATCCCCCACCGTATTCGCGGCTGACGCGTAGGATCTACCAGGATCCTGGAGACCCAAGCCGACACGATCGTCCGCCGCTGGCCAAAGATGCGTATAGCGAGCCTCCGGCCGAGCTGGGCTATCCCAAGTGTCGCATACGCCAATGAGATGGATAGCAATACCGAGAGACGGAAGAACGACTTGTGGGGGTGGGTGCACGAGGATTCTGTCGCAGATGCGTTCATTCGTGCAGTGGCATTCGACGGGTCGTGGAAGGCGGGTCACGAAGCATTCTTCATCGTCGCGCCAGACAACACGGAGAGCGTCGACCCACAAGTGTTGTACGAGAAGTATTGGGGCCATGTGCCGGTGAAGGAGGGGAAGGATTTGAGTAGGGGGTTCTTCGACTGCTCTAAGGCGGAGCGGTTGTTGGGGTGGGTACACAGGGTTCCGGGACAGTGGCCCTCACGCGGGATGCAGGAATGTTTGTAACTAGATAGAATAAGCACCAGACGAGGATGGCTTTATGACGGAGACGTACATATTCTTCATAGTGATGCAAGACCTCTCTGAGCTGTCTTCTAGAGATTTCAGCTCTGTAGAGAATTTCGTCATCACTGCATTTCCCATCGAAATATTGGTTAATTCTAGGGTCACCATGAGTACGAGATGTGCTGGTGGGATTGTGGCCACTCACCGCTCAAAGCGTCTGGCGATATGCACATCCTTCCCATCCGACATAGCAGCGAGCCACAATCTCTCCAACGGCGTCGCTCTAGCAGGGTCGGGTATCATCGAATGCCGCGATTCGTCCCACTGTGCCCGAGCTTCGTCTGCACCCGACTCAAAGTCATCATCGTACAATAATCCGTCGTCCTCTTCCTCTTCGATGGCACCAGGTTTATCCGGGAAGCCATATAGGAGGGACAAGGAACGATCACGCTTCCGTGTTTTGGGCGGGGGCGACATCTGTCGGGCCTGGCGACGAGCGCTCTTGGGCGACATCGACATCCAATATTCAATTGGGCTCGAATCCGGGCCCTCGCTCGCTTTGCTTTCGCTGTCTCGCCGGTCCCGCATCTTGATATCACCCTCTTGGAGAATACGCTGGCCCGAGGCGCTGAGTGAGCGCGAACGTATGCGTTCCCGCCGCGCCCGGGCCAGCTCCCGCTTCATCCGCACCTTCTCCTTCAAATCCGCGGTGGCGACGATGCGCACTCGGAGATGCAGCGTGATGAGAAGGTCGCGCTTGAGCATCCAGATGACGACGTCGTGGTACAGGGGCAGCGTGTCTTTCACCCCTACGGCGGCACCGTAGAAATGGGCGCCGGGGCTAGTCGAAATTCTGGACAGGAGCTGAGGTAGCGGCGGGAGCGAGGGGTGATTGAATGCGCGTGAGAATTCTGCGGTTAAATCGGAAAGGCTAGTGGTTTATTTTTTTTAGCACCGCCCCTCGAGACATGAATGGCGTGAGCGACTCACGGAGCTGGAAGTGTTTGAGGCAGTGTGAAGACGGTTTTCAGACCCGAATGAACGACATCGACAACCTTGGCACGGCGATGGCGGACGAGCCATCGAACCGTCGGAAAGACTTGCCCCTCGAGGTCCCAATCGAGGAGACTAGCCATATCTGCAAGCCTGGGGCGCGTCAAGTAAAGCTCGCGCCGGAATGGAGTGCACGCACGACAGTGTCACGGAAGCCAAATCCAGGAACCGGATAAGCTGTTCCGCGATCTCTCTGTCTTCTGGGTTCATTTGCGGACCTCGGAACTTCATGTACAGGTCATATCCGTGCTCGCCTTCATCATCGAGGCGCAGCAGGCTCTTCCACGGAGCGAGCGCGGGGAGCCTCCACGCGAAGCCGAGGTCCGCTCCCCACATGGCGGGCCCACCGTACTCGTCTTCGTGGTCGTTGTCGCGATCGGCTATGTCGGCCTCGAGCGGATCGTCGCTGTGGAGGAGTGCATCGAGGTACGGGGGAAGTTGAATCTCAAGTGAGAATTCGTGAATCGTCAGGCGAGCGATGGTCTTGTCTTTGATGGACGTGTACAGATTCTTGATCGCTGGGGCTATCGACGATACCTTGAGCGCGTCTTGTATGAACGTCGAGAACGGCTCGCCTGTGGATGGTCAGAGAAAAGCGAGTATGCCATGGGCGGACGCGTACCTCTTTTGATGTAGTCATCCTTCAAAGCCCCGAGAACGTCGCATTCCGTCTCGACGAAGTTGTGCAAAACTTGCTCCTGGTACAACACGGCCGTCGTAGCAAAGGCGATCTGCTCGTAGATGATTTCAAAGTACTTCGCAATGTTCCCGGACGCCGATGAGGATGGGTCTGGAAGATCGAGGACGAGGACCAGATGAAAGGTCTGCAGCCATGCGCTCGCAGGGGGGACCTCCCTCGGCGTCCGCTCTGGTGTCAGCAACGTCTCCTCGACCTGCGGAGACTGCCCCTTGCCCTTCTTCGACCCTCGTCCCCGCGAGGCCGCCTTGGGTTTCTCCGCGCGAAATCGCCACCCTCCGTCCGACTCGGCGCATACGGGATGGCCGACGAACGCGAGCTCGTCCGCGACCAGCTCAAACTTCTGATGGCACATCGCAGAGTGGGGACACAGAATTCCCGCCAGGAACTCTGAAGAGTACCCTAAGATTTGGTCGTACTCGTCAGGGACGGTCATCTCGTTCTTGGGCTCCAGCGACAGCGACTCCTTCAGGTCCTTCGACGGGGACGCTCTCCTCGAGGACGGATGGGATCGTGCATGTGAGAACGACATGGACCGAGCGCGACTGATGTTCGAGCGGTGCCAGGCGTATTCTTTCTCCTCGGGCTCGTACTCATCGCAAAGCGTCGAGTTCGCGGCCGCGTTTGCTGCCCGCCATGGATTGTCCGCGTGAAGGCACGTCGTGTCGTGTTTAGGAAGCGGCCTGGCGAGTCTCGGATGCGTCGTAGGGTATGGCGGCCAATGGTAGACCAGGTTCGAGCCCTTTGCAGATGAGGTGACGAGTAGAACGGCGAGAAGGGTTTCGCTCATGATAAGACGCGACTATCGAAAAGTAAACGCGTTTAGTAGAAAACGGTGTACATTATATATCACTCACGTTGTCTAGGATGTCATTGCGAGAGCGGAAGTTGTTGAAGTTTAAGACCTGAAGACCTGAGCGGATGATAGTCTAGATCCAAATAAGACGACGATGAGGCAGTGATCGATAGCCTTTTATAGAAGCTGACCAAGCCATCCCAGACTTGTGCTAAGTTAGAGTAGTCCCGCCTACCACACAGTCATAAAACGACAATAATATCTGGTGAAGGCTGTATTAATGTAAAGAAGATGGAGATTAAAGCACGAGAGGAGCTAAAAGCTCGTAGACATAGAAATCGCCCACATGTCTGGAAACCCTCTTGTTCCAGCGGCAAGGGCACTGGAAGCTCCTGAGGCATCCGTAATTCAAGAACATGCTTTAATAGACCATAAATTCTCTTAATGAACTCAAAGCAAAGCCATAGATTTCTTGTTCAACCAAGAATACATGGTCATTTCCTGTTCTACCATAAACGGTAGCCTCGGTGCCTCAGTGTTTCCTGAAACGGCACCACTTTCTCGGACCTCTCTGAACACGCAGGACTTAATGAACTCCTCCTATCAAACCCGTTATTTGCAACATTATATTAGACAACATAGTCTTATAAGGGTGCCTATGGAGATCAAGCTGGGGGACGAGATGACTTTGATCGTATTGCCCGATTGGCCAATGCCCAGCATCACGCATTGATGTGACCATCATAACATGTCACGCGTCGGGGCACAGCGGAGCCACGTGTTTTTTCAGTGGTCGTCGGGCGACCTAGCGCAAACCGCGATGCGGAGCTCCACTTGCCCAGCCATCGCCCTAGTCTCCCGTATTTCTGTGCCTGATCGGCCTCTTGACTCGCAACGACCGGAAAATGTGGTGGTACCTTCTTCTCAGACACGCTGAAACATCGAGAAAAGACAAGGTACGTCGCAGCCCACGACCCTCGGACGAGTCGGACTGGCCTGGAATAAGCTTCAGACTTTTAGGTGCCGCCCTTGTAGTCTTCGCAACAGCTGGAAGACCGCGGACGATGCGCATATACCTGTGTGAACAGGGAGAAGATCGGAACGACTTTGTATCCGGAAGCGGCAGCTGGCACATATGCTCTTCGGCCGGTTGTGTGGGACACGCTTCCAGTGCTTCGCTACGCCGCGCATCACCCGCAGGACAAACGGCGGCTGGGATGCTCGGTGTTGCCGCGTGCAAATAGGCATAGGCTATCGGTCGTCGCTGGCGTCCCGGAGGGGACGTCGCAGGGCGTCGCGTACGGACCAGCATGGACGATGTTCCGCGTGCGGGGAGGGCCGAGAGCTCGCTGTAACCGGGCGTGTCATGGGACCCCGCCGTCGACTGGAAACTGATCGCGTCTGCGGTCACCAGTTCCAGCGGTGCTGATGCGACTCTGGGGCCCCTCGTTCAATTGCGGGCATCTCCCGAACAAATCTCCCCCTCGCAATTTAAACCACACGACACGCAACGCACGCCTCTTCTCCTTTTTGCTCCCCCTCGCCCCCTCGTCTCCAACACTGCACACCGCCATCTGCCCGACCGCGCTCAGTATTCACCCGGACAGCTGTTAGGAACGCTGTCCTGCCGCGTCCAGACCGCAACCGCCGGTGCCATTCAATCCGTGTCGTTCAAATACCCGTGTGCGTGTCTGCTGACGATGTTGGCATACCCCACCGCACCACTGACTCCCTCTCCACGACAGCCTTTGCATTAAACTATCCACTTGTTGTTGGACGGCGCCGAGTCAACTCCCGAAGACGGCACGATCGAGCGGGATACCATAACAGGACGTGCGTGGTGGCGTTGCTTCACTCTTTTAAAATTCGACGTCAATTTCACCTTTTAGAGATATCCGCACGTACATATACCCTCGCACGACAGAGATACCCAATCCAACTGTCTCCCTGCCCCAGCACACGGTTAGTGTCCATCCTCCGTCGTTGTTCCTCGGTGTGCGCTGCTGCGCCTTGGTCAAGCGCCAGCCGGGTTTCCGTGTGGGCGCTTTGCGTCTGCCTGGTACCCGTTGACTGGTATTCACCGCCGACGGGTGCCTGGCGAAAGCGATTCCCGGGCTGTCAGGCCTGGCGGGCTCTCCCTTGGCCTGCCTGTTGCCCGCAGGACGAAGTCGCCGTCTCGCGGAGTGCGAGTCATGGATCGTCCCCCCTTGCTCTCGTAACGGCCAAGAGGCGGCATGAGGGCCTGGACAGGTCGTCGTCTGGTTGCCGTTATGTCCCTCCTGTGCGATTGTTGCGGGTGCACACGCCACAGATCCAGAACCGCCGTTTTCATAAAGCATTTCCTCGCTTCGCGCTTCTCTGATCCTTCCCACATGCTCCATTTGGTCTGATTTGTCGAGAGGCCGCGGCGCTCATTCAGTCCTGCATTTCGTTTTTTGCCACCTCCGTCTCCCGGCTCTTTCTGGGATGTAACATCCCATGCACGCCGCCAGAACGTATCTAACGTTTCTGCCATACGTCGACTCGGGGCGCCTTACGACTTGACAGGCAGCATGCGGTTGACTCAATCCTCGATTGTATCTCCATCCCTCACGCCATGCACACGCCTGTCGGACTTTGCAGACTTCTTGCCCTGGCACAATCGCTATTAGTATCGGTGTACTCATGAACCTTTCATCCGACAGGGTCCAACTTAGACCACCATGCCCTCGTTCTCCAAGCCACCCCTCCCGTCTACGTCGACACAACCGTCTAAGGGCGGGTTGTTGAAGCGCTTCACTACCAAAATCCGCCCTTCAACAGCGAATTCTGCAACATCCACTACTTCATCTAAACACGATGCGTCGCCAGCGGCAGCATCTTCACCACAGGCGACGGTCAGCAAACCCAAACGCAAGGGCACCATCATGCTACCGTCAATGCCCCGCCCCAAGGCACCTGTGCCTGCACTTGCCAACGGGTTCACATCTCAGCAGCAGCGAGAAGCCGCTTTGTTCGCTCGTGGACTCGTTCCACCTCGCTACCGCGACGCTCGAGGAGATACCGTACCCATGAGTGAGCAGGAGGCGCAGATGGACAACCGCTTTTCGGTGCTCTTGGAAGAGCCACGGTCCAGCGATAGCAGCGATGGGGAGAGCGAGGCGAGGCGTATTCGGGAGGCATGGCTGAAGCGGAACACCGAGGCGGCCGCCACCGCCTACGACAGCGATAACGCCGGCTCCCCCTTTGCGATCGACGACGTCATGATTTGCAAGTCCAGGTCACCGCAGCGACCCAACATCGTAGCCGAACACGCCACTCCGCTGCTATCTCCCAGCCAGGCGGAGCTGCGCAGCGGAAAGTCCGAATTAGGCCATGGTGGCGCGCTCGAGTCGGTGGATCCGACAACAATTCCTCTGCCAGCGACCCCAAAGAGTACGAGGACCGCACGCTCGAAGTTTGGGGATGACGACGTTCCGCCGCTGCCAGGCACACTCGGTTCGCCGTCTGCCCCGACTCCCCCGCCGAAAGATTCTGCAGCGGCACCGGTTGCTGTTCGTGCAGAGTCTACTACGGGTTCGCGCAAAGATAAATCTGCCCCTCCGTCTATCTCTATAGCCGTCTCCACCCCTCCGCGGTCGAGTACATCTTCGCCACACTCCCAACTATCGACTCTCCCTCCTCTTCCCTCCCCTGAAACCGACTTCCATCGGGCGCGTAGTGCAACACTTCCCACACTGCACATTACCTCCGCATCACCACCGCCGATTCAGCGGGGACGTTCGCTCGGAGGAAAATCAACATCGTCTCGGAGTGTGCCCGCGCTATCACCCACTCGGACAGTCGACTCAATAACTACGTCCGAAGCGCCCCATACGCCGACCATGGCCGCGTCTGCGTCTCGCATGCGCCAGTCCTCCATCTCAGGCGAGTCTCGTAGCTCGGAAGACAAGTCGCACATCGCCGCGGTCATTGTTGAGTGCCCCGAGGACGAAGGGGATGTTGTTGCCGAACTTCCGACTACGCCGAAGCCACTGGTGGCTATCGCCGAGAAGGAGACAGTAGCAGTAGAGCGCAAGCGGACGGGTTTGTTCGGGAAGCGAAGTGTCAGCGGACCTGTAAGTCGTCAGAACCCTGCTTGCCAGATCTATACTAACGTAGTATCTTTTACAGAACGCGAAAACCGCGCGCCCCTCGACATCTATGAGCAACCTCCGCCGTACGGTCACCAGCAAGCTGAGCATCCGGCCGAAGTCGGTACTCATCGTTGACACGGCAATGGCAAACACTCCCACCAACAAAGTCACCTCACCCATCTCTCCTCCATCGAATCTCTCATCTTCCGGCATGCTTTCACCCGTGCCACGGCGAACACCGCTCAGTCCGACAATGCACAGCCGCGGAAGCATCCTCGTATGTGCAAAGGAGATCGAAGACGAGGAGAGCCGCCGGCTGAGCGAGGCTGCCTTCCTGGACTTTTGATACTGGCAGCGTGCTGCCAGTACGTTACGTTCATTTCTGAATTTCATCATGCTCTCTCTCACCCGGCGGTGTATTTGTCGAACTCTGCCATTTCACCGACAGTTCGCATGGCGATGTACTTTTTGTTTTTCTCATGGTCGCGACGCAAGCTTTGGCAGTGTGTTATTTGCAACGTATCTTAGAGCCCCATAATAAAAACTTCGCGTCGCACCCTTTGCTCTTCCTGTCTGCTGGTTAGCTCGCTTTGAGTGGTTGGCCGGTCTAGGCCTCGCGCCACCGTGCGCCAACGGATTCCCGAAACGGCCGAGCCCCAAAATGGGTCACAGGCGTCACGTTTCGTCTGTCACACCCTCTATGTCATGGACCACCGACTAGCACGAATGGCATCGATTCTCGGTCCTGCTTCATCCGTACATCGTCGCTCGACCCTCGACCCGCCGACGACGAGCTCGAACTCGCCGACGTTCCTCCGCACCGCGAGCTAGACGCGTCCTTCAGCAGAGAGTCTGGGCTGGAGCGACCATAACTCGAGACTCTCCTGGCAGGCCAGATCCGCACGGTCCCTCCTTCACCAGACACAGACCCACCCTCTCTTGTATTTGACGCGGAGAATCGTGTAAGAGCCTCAAGGATGACTATGGAAGACGGCGGTAACGCCGGTATGCGGTTCGTGTACTACTGTTCTGGACATGGTGAGCAGTATAAGTCACTCTTGAGGCGGAATGGCGCGCTGACCGTGTCTGGTGGGAAGGGTATGGCCATGCTACGCGTGTATCTGCGTTCGCATGCCATTTGCTGCGTCTTTCGCCGAAGCCGGTCGTGCATATAGTCTCGTCGGCGCCGAAACTTGTGTTCGCGGACAGCATAGCTCTCGGAGGTACGCCAGTACCACGCGCTCTAAACGATTCGCATAATCGATGCTGTTTTTAGCATTGTATCGTAATGCCAACATAGATCCTGTAATTGTGCAACCCCTGGCGTACGTCCGCTTTCTGTATGAAATTTACCGTGAACTCATCGTGGTGGCAGGTATCGCGTAGATCGCGCAAAGAGCATAGACGTTCTAAACACGTTCTTGGAGCAAACGCCCCAGAAGATAGAGGGGGAGGCACAGTGGCTGCGTTCCGTGAAGGCAGATTGCGTGCTGAGTGATGCCGCTTTTGTCGGCTGGTGCGTGGTTTCCCCCTTCGTTTTCACGCACAACGAGCTCACGCATACTTCGATCAGTGCAGCAGCGAATGCCGCCGGAATCCCCTCTGTGCTCATAACAAACTTTACGTTCGACTCTGTCTACAGCTACCTGTCGACCTCACTCGTGGACGGTTCAGGTCCCGGGAGCCAGTCGGACGCTCTCGAAATATCCCCAACCACCTCAGGACCTAAACTTGAACCCGATCTCCCACTCCCAAAGGGTGAGGTTGAGCCGCTGGCGCAACAACTCTGGTCTGGATATCGCTGTGCAGACCTTCTCCTGCGACTTCCTGGCGCCATACCGATCCCCTCTTTTGTTGAGGAGCCAAGCCTACCATCTCCTGACTGGATAGATATCGAAACCCGAGCTTTCAACGCTAGCGTCACGGAGCATCTGGTCGCATCTCCGTCGCAATATACCCTCCTCCCTCAGATACCCTTTCCGCCTTCTTTCCCCCCAAAACCACTCCCACGAGAGGTCCGCCCTGCCCCTCTGCTTGTACGCTCCACCGACCCTGCGGTTTACTTCCCGGAGGGTCGGGCACGTTTACTAGATTCCATCGGCGTGCCGCAGCGTCTTCACGACCCATCTAGGACAAAGATACTGATTGTTTCGTTTGGAGGCCAGATCTTCCACAAACCTCCCTCGCACAGTCGGACACACAGCCGATGCTCGTCCCGGGGAGGCAGAACTCCGGACCAAGCCGTTCTTGGACCTTCGAAGATCATAAACGGTGTACCTCACCATATGCAGGCCGACGTGAAGGACCCCAAACGATCGCTGCCTGCAGAGTCTGAGAACGCGGCTGCAGGAGTGGACGCGTTGACGAATGCACTTCGTTCCAACTTCATTAGTAACCCAAACCCTTCGACCGTCCGCGTCAGCAGAGCTGGCAGCCTCCGCCGCCAGTCGGTTCTTATCATTCCGGGGGCGCCCCCTGCTTCGATTCCCTCCTCCCCCGTCGTAAGCACCATGCCAGTATTTAATACTGTACCTCCGACCCCTCGACCAGCTGAGACGACGGAGAACCCATGGGACCAGAGCATCGTGGAACAAGAGGAGGAGACGGTTGGAACGCTTGTACCAGATGACTCGTGGATCGCGATTGTCTGCGGTGTGTCCAAGGATTGGGCCGAGGAGGATGGGGAAGAGCTGCCAGAGAATTTCTATGTCGCACCGAGGGATGTCTATATGCCAGACTTAACGGCTGTGGCCGATGTGTTACTCGGCAAATTGGTACGTCTATATATCGTTATCGGGGCTTCGAGCTTACGTTTTCTCTCTAGGGTTATGGCACCGTCTCAGAATGCGTAGATTCTTGCACTCCATTTGTCTACGGTACGTTTTGCTCGCCCATGATAATCGCCCTAGCTTATGGAAACGGTTCAGTATCGCGCCCGCTGTTCATAGAGGAGCACGGTTTGCGCCTTCTGTTGCAGCGCGACGGCGTGGGTGTGGAGTTGTCTCGAGTCTCCTATGAAGCGGGCGAGTGGGCAAGCGCGGTTGAAGAAGCTTATGATAGGGGCAAAGAGGCAAAGGCACGTAAGCGGCGTGAGGGAGAGACCGGAAAATGCACTGCTGAAGGCAAGAAAATGGCTTCTGGGCTGGTAGAGTGGGTCGAGCGATGGCAAAGAGGACAAGGTTCGATGAGGTCTCAATTCACGTAGATGAATGAATTCATAGTACGTGAACGTTTAATTCTTCGAGCATCCTTTCGGGCTGACTAGTTTTTCAAGGTTGATATATATGTTGTTGTCGATGTATACGGACTCTGTTGGAGCGCGACATTATGCACTCTTGTGATCCCAACGATTGATTCGAATGCGGTCGCGGGGAATCGGCATTTTCCGGGGAAAGGCGCGTGGTGCTGTAATTAGGGTCGCGTCGTTTTCAGTATGGCTTCTCGCTTGCTTCTAACCACGAGCTCACCGCAGTTGCCCCCAAGGCACCTCCCACCCGCTCGATAGCCCCCCACGACACGCTATGGCGGCAGCAGCACCCAGCGAAGCTCCCTGGGATTGGCAGAAGGGGTTCGGCTTCCTGAACAAGCATCTCGACACCTTCACGAAGAAATACGGCGAAGACTCGCGCGGCGTAGAGGACTCCGACTCTGAAGATGAAGATGAAAGCCCGGAGCGGACTATACGCCAGATACTCAATCGTGCCTGCAAGCTCGTCGAGAAAGCGCAGGCGACCCAGCACCCCGATCTACCTGTGATCGTCGAGAAGGCAAACGCGCTGATTAACCGAGCCGTCAAGGCTGCGTACTCTGGGACTACGGGAATCAACTACCTGTCGTCGTTTGCCGATATGAAGGGCACGCTTGTGAGAGACTCGATGCATTCGTTCATGGGTATGGGGCCCAGAGGTGCGTTCACAGCGACCTCGATATCATACTCGCCCTGACTATCCATCCTGTTTTCAGGTGACGCACTTGCTAATGCCATGGCAGGACTGTTCGGAGATCTTTTGGGGATACGGAACCCAAGTAAGCCCGCATATATGCACGTCAATGTGGATTGCTCAAGGGTTCCGCCTTTGCAAAGCCCCTCAGTCGGAGTTCAGCGGGCGGACGATTACTCCATGGACGCGCTCCCAGCAGCCCCATCCACAATCAACTCTCTTGTCTCGCTTCCGCGAAAATCTACAGTTTCCGGTGGCGGCGACATTCCCCCTCGCGAGCATAGTCAGCCAAGCGCGCTGCGAGGTCTCTCAAGACTGGCTCTGTTCGCCGATAGCCATGGAGCTCTCGAGGGACGGGTCCTGCCTTGCTGTCATAGCGTCTGGAGGCTATAAGAATCGCGATCCCATGCTGCATTTCTGGCTCACGGGCGAGGAGAAGACCGAACAGGATCCTCTGCGTCTTTCCCTCATCGAAGCCCCGAGGACGCTTGCTCTAGATGACAGACGCAAGCTGATGTTCGTCGGCGACCGCGACAGAGTCAAATCGTTCGGGTGGGAGGATGGGAAGGGGACTCCAACGCATACCCTAAACTCTGGCGCCCATAGCGGCCCCTTGGCTGTTCTCCCAGACGGTCGCCTCCTGCGCGCTGGCGTTGGCTCTGCGGTTTCTTGGAAGATAGACTCCCTCGATAAGCATGGACCGAAGATGAAACGCATCGGAGCTGGGAAGTACAGCTACGATAACACCTGGAGAGACATGGAGGACGATGAAATGGAGCACTCTACTGGTAGCAAACCCTCCGCAGCCGTCCCATTCGCAGACAAAACCCTCGCTGTACGCACCTGGCACAGGCATCGTCCTACTGGACATATGTTGTGCGCAGAAGGCCAAAAGCAAGGATACGGCTGCATGTCCATCGATCTCGAGCATGGTGGCGCCGTCGTCGCAAGGTATATCGGGCACGGTGGTTCCGTCAACGACTTCTCTACAAGCGACGGGCATGCCGGGCTGTTCTTGACCGCTGCCAGCGATGGCTACACCCGACTTTTCGACGTCCGAACCCCGCTCCCTATCTTCACTTTCGACGTCGAGAAGCAGGAAGGTCCCGTCACCAGCGCAATCCTCACGCACATCGACGGGATCCCATTCATGTTCACTGGGGGGCAGCGTACGCAAGGCATCAAGTCGTGGGACCTGCGTAGTAACGCATGCCTCTACGAGCTTTCGACGGGCAACAACCAAGTCGACGGACTCGTATGGAACGCCACAAACAACACGCTATACGCCGCTACCGACTGCGAGTACAAGGATTGGATGGGATACCACCGTGGGTATCGCAAGGCGCGCATACCGGGTGGCGATATCAAGCCGCCGATTTCTCAACAACGCTCCCCGACGTACTTCTGGCCTGACATGGCGCTTCATACGGAAAACTCATTCGGGTATATGTTCGATGCGGGTGACCAGTATCTTTGTAAGTTTTTCCTCGCTGTCGCTCAAGCAGGCCCGCTGATGCGTGCACCATACAGTCCGCTATGCGTTCAAAGAGAACGCGGATCCTAACGTACTGCCCGAGTATGGCCAGGGCGAGCCCTCTGCCGAGGCCGAGTTTGGCTTCGGTGGTCTTGGCTTCTGAACGCTGAGTACTTATCGTTTTATATGCGTTGTGACTGTTGTACAAACCGTTCTGTAGCTCTCTGTGCTTATATTTATCTCAATGAAAAGCTTTGTTTGACCAAGACGCCACCGGGCGGTCCCAGTATTGTTGGCATTGAACTCGAAATGTCGGCATAACCATAGCGAGCCAGATTAACAAAACCTTCAGGTTACCTAGCAGCATCTGCGGGTGCTTTCCCCCCTGAGCGACACACAGGCATACCAGCGTCTAATATGCTTCCGCACTCGGTGGAAGCATATTAGACGCCCGATGTGGGGCGGAAGCAAATCATGCAAATCCTGCATTTTGGTCCCAATATGGATGGGCCGCTCCGTACAAGGGCATCCCGCTGTTATTTCAGGTGCATTTCTGTTTGTTCTGTGTGCGGATCGACATGACGCTCCTCTTCAGGGCATCCGTTAAGTTGTTTGTCAAGCAAACAAATGCAAAGCGACGAAATGTATAAAGCTAACCGAGCTCTGGGAGTAAAAGCATCAACTTCTCTACCCACAACTCGTCTTTGCTGGACAAAGACCCTTTACACTCTTCGCATCCACCCATTGTCTTTGCTGTGCAAAGCCACCCATCTACCTTCTTCATCACAATGGTTGCCCGTACCATCTCTTCCGGCTTCTTCGTCCCCGCCGACTCTGACAAATGTAAGCATTACCTACCTCATTTCGTTTTCCTGAATACTGACTTGTTCCCCCAGACGTCACTGGCACTAAAGCTACTATCGGCTTGGGGCTCGGCGTCAGCCTCCCCAGCGTCCTCTTCACCTCCATCAGTAATCACGATGTCGACGACACCTCTATCGGCGCGTCTACACCGGAGGGGTCGAGCGACTCCGAGTCAACCTCCTCACCACCACTTCTACCTACTCGCCGCTCGCGCCCACCGCCACCCACGTTCTCCGTGGAGAGCGAGTACGAACCGATGATCACCCCTTCGCCCAGCCTTCGCGGCGGCCCCTTCGACGCTATGTTCTACACACCTGAGCGAGCATCGCCCACTTCACTTGATGCTCCTACCAACAAGCCACCCAGTACAAATGTTGGGCTCGGCCTCGCTCTCGCGTGCCTCGACGCGCCCGAGCTCGTCACTGCCGTGACTAAACACGACGCGAAGGTCGGGCTGGGTATCGACCTCCCATGCCTCGACTCGCCTGACCTCGTCACCATCATCCGCCCCACACTCGCGAACACCGGGCTCGACTTCTCTATCCTCGACGAGAAGTTCGAAGAAATCGACATCACGGACGCGATGACGGAGCACTCGTCGTGCTCGTCGCCGTCTGACGATTTCATCCCATGGGCTAAGCCCGCTGAGGGCATCTCAGACCCTACCATTCAAAAGCCGATCCGCCACTCGTCACCAACTCTTGGCCTTGATTCTCCGTTTTGGAAAAGCTACGCCACCGTACTGTTAGAGTCTCATCTCATGGAGGAGAAGGCTATTTATGAGACGTCATGATCTGTACGCGCTACCGAGAGCTCGGCTGGACTGGCTCACCAATAAATCAATTCCGAATATCATACCGCGTCGCTTGTCTCCCTTGGTTGAGCTGACAGGTGACTGTTTGGTTGTCTATTTACGCGATGCGTGAGAGTGTTGATCGGATAACGCCGAGCGCAACTTAAGGGCAGGTGGCTGCGCTGCGCCTTGCATAACTCAATCAGCTACGGACAGGTGAGTCGGGCAGAAGTAACTCAACAACGCTGCCCGAGCCACTCACCCCGATGTTCTAGGAGTCATCGCTCTCACATCGGACGTGCTTTTGGTGTAGCTCGCCCCTAATGGCTTCAAGGCAAAGTTCACCTTTGACAGCTCGAGCTTCGCCGAGTGCCGAGTGGGACCACCGAGGCAATTAGAACCAGTCGCTGCGCTCCGGCCAGGCAGCTGTCTCGGTCAACGTCTGAAGCGCAGGCCCGAGCCGCAATGGCTCAGCATATTATTTGCGTGTATAAAAGAGGGCGAAGGAGTTGCAAGGATCAAACAACACAACGTCTAGTATCACTTCAACATGTCGTCTCAGAAACTCATCCTCGTCATCGGTGCTACCGGTGCCCAAGGCCTCGCAGTCATCGACGCTCTCCTCGCTCCCGGCAGCGACGGTTCTCCCTCCCCATATGCCGTCCGCGCCCTGACGCGTAATGTCGAGAGCGGTCGTGCGCTTGAACTCAAGAGGATGGGTGTCGAATGTGTCAAGGGTTTGTTGACACTGTTATTCTCTTGCTTTGTGCTTCACTGACATTTTCCCTTCAGGCTCGTTCGACGACTACGACTCAGTCCGTGCCGCGCTCCAGGGCGCGTACGGCGCATGGGTCAACACGGACGGTTTTACAGTCGGAGAACAGAAGGAAATCCACTCTGGCATGAGGATCTTCGAAATCGCGAAGCAGACGCTTTCGATGAGACACTACATCTGGAGTAATCTCGACTACCTGCTCAAGGTTAGCCCTCCTATTTTAACACACAAGCCCATTATCCTAACACACCGTCGGACAGGCTGGGGCTTACGACGAGAAATATCGCTGTGAACATTACGGTAAGTCGAGTTCTTTCGTGAAAGCCATTCACATATCTCATACGCAGTAGATGGTAAGGGTAGAGTCGGAGAGTGGCTGCAGATGCAACATTCCGATGCAACTGCCAATGGCTTTACGTGGAGCCAAGTCACATCAGGGCCATACATGGAGATGATTTCCTATGTGCGTAGTACCCTTTGACGACTCTTAGAGCCTATAGCTGACCCAGCTTCTATAGGTCATGTTTGGGCCTCTCAACCGGCGCGCGGACGGCACCTACGTCTTCGCTACCCCTGCCGGCTCAGGCCACATTCCCATGATTGCCCTCTCCGACCTCGGCTTCTTCGCACGCTACTCATTCGACAACCGCGAGGAGGTCTCTGGGAAGGACTTGCGCGTCGCAAGCGACCGCGCCGGCTGGGACTACCTTGTGCAGACGTTCACGAAGGTAACGGGGAAGCCCGCTGTTGTCGTCCACCAGGCCTATGACGACTGGGCGGACAACTTCGACAACACCGACCTCCCCGTAGCGAATGAGTTACACGGTACCAAGGAGGGTGCCACCGCTACGACGTGGCGTGCAAACTTCCGCAAGGTGTGGAACGCGTGGCGTGACGATATCATCGAGCGCGACATGGACTGGGTTTGCAGCATCCACCCCGGTCTGCTCGACTTGGAGTCGTGGATGAGGAAGAACAATTACACTGGTGAGATCAAAGCGAACTTGTTGAAGAACGGGGAAGAGGGGAAGATTATTTCTCCCCGCTGGGATAGGATCTCGCAATTGTAGCCTCCCGGTTGTACAGCGATGCTCTGAATTATTGCCTGTGGCCATATTGTAATCTACCTACACAATGTCGGGCAGCGGCCTTTCCCCACAAATTCGGCATCAGCGAGCGCTTAGTATAGTCTATTGAAGCGCCCCGCGTGAAGCGCGTTCTCGAAGCTTGATCGCGATGTACTACGACCCCCTCCACCGCCGAACGCGACGCTCACACCGATATTGAACGACAAAATAGGCGAACACGAACGACGCGTGATGTCGCTTTCCAGGCCTGCGCAAGACGATTGGAACTGGCAGAAGGAGCTGTGGGGTTTCGAGGCACGATTGAACGCGGTGAACGAGGACGTTCAAGCGCTCTCTGGTGGCGACGGATGGCTTCGACGACGCAATTCGCGGGTAGATCAGGCCTTCAAAAACATTCTCAACGGGGTTTGCAAAGTTGTTGGCCGAGCGCAGACACAAGACCATCCTGATCTGCAGGCGATCATCGTCGAGGCCGACGAGGTCATCCAACGTGGCCTCAAGGTTGCGTACACCGGGAAGGTGGGGCCAATGATCGGTGTTGTATCGTCCTTTGCACATATGCGGGAAGCCTACGATGACGGGTTTTCCTCGTATTACGATGATGATGACGACGAGGATGATGAAGAGTTTGACGACGAAGAAGATGAGTACAGCGACGAAGAACCAGGTGAGAAGTCGGTCATCGAACATATTAGTTGCCGTTGCTGACGTATTCAACAGCACCAATGTGCTATCTTGCTTTTGACGGTCGGAATTCTGACTTGGTGTCCATATCTCGAGCTCATGCTGTATGCAGGGACAATACGTGAATCGTGGACAAAGTCTGGACAACCGCACCCTCATTCGACGTTGATGTCGCGTTTCTTCCCATCCAAACGCTTTCCACCCCAAGACACGCGCCCCACTGCGAACTTCATCTGGCAGGCGTGCTGTGAAGTCTCGTCGCACCACATCTGTCCTCCCATCGCGGTACGCGTGTCCTCGGACGGTTCCGTAGCTGCCGTGCTGTCGGACTCGGGGTATGGTCACGAAACGGTTCTCGCATGGTGGTATGATGAACCGGATTGGGGTGGCTGGGCCGGACACGACACGAGACCGCCGGTGTTCTCACTCGCGTCAACCCTCGAGCTCGATGGACCTCGCGAGCTGATGTTCGTGGGGGATGCTTACACCATCAAGACGTTCAGCTGGGTGGGAGGTAGGAGCCGAGTGACCCCACGACATGTTCATACACTCGAATCCCGAAGATACGAAGGTCCACTCACCTTACTCCCCGGAGGCCGTCTTCTTCGCGCGGGAAAGGGTGGTGCGCTGTCCTGGAACATCGACGAAGTTGCGCCGCGCGACCCCAAAGTGAAGGAGATCAACTATAACGCCGTCGAGTTTTCATCGGATTCCGAGTGGGAGGCATTCCAGAGGAGGCCCTTGGGGGCAGAGGCACATGCGACAGTCCCCTTCGCCGACAAAGATTTCACGCCAGGCGCTTGGCACTGGCACCAGCCGACAGAACGCATGTTATGTGGGGAAGAGGAACATTCCGGGTACCGCTGCATGTCGTTGGACCTCGAGCACGGTGGCACCGTCGCCGCTAGATACCTTGGTCATGGCTCACACGTCACGGATATCTCCAGCAGCGATGGTGATCCAAACGTGTTCTTGACCGCTTGTGCAGACGGATACGCGAGGTTGTACGATCTCCGTACCCCGCTCCCCGCTCTCACCTTCGACGTCGAGCATTCCGAAGCACATTGCCCTACGGCAGCGTTGATTCACATCGACGGACTTGCAGGTATGTTTTTCTCGACGAGACTCGTTCGTTTTGTCGGATTCTTACTCGCCCGTCTACAGGTGTATTCACCGGTGGACGTCTCACCGAAAGCATCAAGTTTTGGGATGTTCGCATGAAAAAGTCTGTGTACGAACTATCTACAGGGAACAATAGCGTCCAGGCGCTAACATGGGATCGAACGAACCACGTACTCTATGCTGCCACCGTTTGCTCGTACCAGGACATGGAAGCAAACTACTACGGATATCGCAAAGCGATAAGGACCAAAGGTCAAGGCGACGTCTTGGATGGTATCAATGGCCCCGACGTACCCCTCTGGCCCGAGGAAGCCGCCCACAAAGAGCTCGATTTTGGATATATTTATGATGTCGGAGGTCCTTCTTTGCGTGAGGGCTAATCCAGCGATCTTCGGCGGGTATTTTCCACTGACATATTAACAGTACGATACTCCTTCAAGAGCAATGCGGATCAGAGTGTTATTCCGCACTACGGGGATGCGTACATACGAGGCCTTGAGCCATCCGACGAGGAGTGGGATTGAACTCGTCCAATCATCTAGCAATGTAGTTCGTATCGCACTTTTATCTACAGCTCTACGATTCTCAAAAATGTCAGTCAAGATAAGGCCTCTAAGCCTCAAACCTAACTTAACGTGGTGCATGAAACGAATCGCAAGTGCCTGGAGACTGCTCAACGGCGTCTATCACGGATTGCGTGTAGATCATCAATCACTTGCACGTCCGATCACAATTCAATCGCAATGCGGCTTTTCCCGGTCTTACTCTAACTCATAACGCGACTTTCAGCACAACCAGCTATCACATACGACGCGTCGTCTTATTGTTCAGAATGCCGGAAGACGACTTGGACTGGCAGAAGGAGCTTCAGCGTTCCGAGGCACGATTGGGCGCGATGGGAAAGCCTGAGGACAACAAAACCCGGGCTGGCCGTGACGACTCGGATGGCTCGGACAGTGATTCAGACGAATCGCTCCCTGGGTGGGAATGGCATGCGTTTCCAGCAGACTCAGCTCTCGAAAGCATCCTGAGAGGGGTTTGCAAGGTCATTGACCGGGTACAGACGCAGGGCCACTCCGATCGGACAGCCATCGTACAGAAGGCTGACGAACTAATCAACCGCGGCGTAACGGCTGCGTACACTGGCAAGACTGGAGTACGGATCGACTACATGCCTTCTTTTGCCGATATGAAAGGTACCTTGGTTGAAGATACACTGCCCTCGTATGAGAAAGGGAGGCTCAGACGTGAGCGCCCACTCATCAGACTATAACCATCGCTCATAGAATAATTTTACAGATCCGAATCATTACAGGTCGTATAATGGTATGTCTATCTACCTGTCCCTGGCTGGTCCGCCTCATGCAAATCGTAATAGTAACCAGGAAATATTGGAGACCCTGGAAGAAATCGCAGCAGCCCCACCCCCAGTCAACTCTGATGTCGCGCTTTCGCCAAAATGTAGACCTCCCATCCCATAACACACATCCTCGCGCAAGCGTCCTCTGGAATGCGCTCTGCGAGGTATCTGCAGAGTCCATCTGTCTTCCCATCGCAGCATGCGTGGCTCCAGACGGGTCTGCTGCCGCTGTGCTATCTAAATCAGGAATCGAGTACGACTCGACAGTTCTCCAGTGGTGGTTTGACGATCAGGAGTATAAAGAGTGGGCACGACGCTCGACAACTCCACCCATGTTTACCACCGGTAAAACCCTCGAGCTTGACTCCCCACGCAAGTTGATCTTTATCGGAGATGCATTCTCCGTGAAGTCCTTTGGCTGGGAAGGAGGAAAGATGCGCCCGACACACGTCCACACCTTGGATTCACGACGATACCGGGGGCCTCTTGCCCTCCTTCCTGGTGGCCGCGTTATTCGTGCTGGCAAGGGTGCAGCGCTGTTATGGAACATCGATGATGTGGAACCTCGTGATCCGAAGGTCAAGGAGGCCCGTCTCTACGAGGATTCTTCAAGTTCATCCGGTTCTGAACGTGAAATGCCAAATGAAATACCCATCGGGGCGCGGGCACATGCGACGGTTCCTTTCGCCGATAAAGGCTTCAAGCCCCGCGCTTGGCACTTGCACCGGCCTACGGGACATATGCTCTGTGGAGAGGACGACGACATTGGATACCATTGCCTGTCGCTAGACCTCGAACACGGCGGCGCCGTTGTCAATCGATACCTCGGTCACGGTGCCCGCATCGAGCAGTTCTCCACCAGCGATGGCGACCCCAATATATTCTTGACGGCATGTGCCGACGGATACGCTCGATTGTATGACGTGCGGACCCCGCTCCCCAATCTCACTCTCGACAGTGAACGCCTGGAGTCTCAGTGCCCGACAGCAGTCCTGGTACATCTCGACGGGCTTCCAGGTATGTTTTTTTATTTCCACCCGCCGTCGGATATTTCTGAATAACAGTACACTTTCTTAGGTGTGTTTACGGGCGGGCGTATTAGTGAGGGTATTAAGTTTTGGGATGTCCGCGCGAAGAAGTGCGTTTATGAGTTGTCGACCGGGAATAACAGCGTCGCGGCGCTTGCCTGTGACCCGAATGGCAGTATCCTCCACGCTGCCACTGTCTGCGCCTATCAAGACCTTCATGGGTATCATCATGGCTACCGCAGGGCTGCCAGAGTCAAACGTCGGGATGATATCCAAGAAGGAATCGGTGGTGCAGATGTGCATCTCTGGCCTGAAGACGCGGTCCACGATGAATTCTCGTTTGGATATATGTATGATGCTGGTGAACACTCGTTATGTGAGGATATCTCTCTCCTCTAGGGTGCATCATCTCAAACATGGTTTCTAATTTCAGTACGATACTCGTTCAAGAACAACGCAAGTCAAAGCGTTATTCCAAACTACGGGCAGGCACGGATGCAGGGTCTGGAATCGCCCACGGATTCGGAGGAGGATGACTCTGCATAACATCACGAGAGAGAGGTAATAAATATATGTATTCGGTTTCCGGCGTTGCTGAATTTGTACTAAAGAAAAGTTTTCAGGCCGACGATGAAGCGATAGTAGGGGTGGATGAACTCACTGAAGAGCTAGAGGATAGGATGCGATGTGCGAGTGAGGCGTATACCTTGCTGTGAAAACGTATGCAGACACAGGTATATTGACTCCCACACTTCATCGCCGATACTTGGCCGGCCCTCCATTTCGAATATCGCTACCGTGACTCGTTCGAGATTCGGATAGACTTCTACGGCAGTGCGCAGACTGTCCCACGGCATCGTCCTGACATGTTCCATGGTGGAAACGTAGTCGCGATTATCCACAACGACACCGTAGGTGAGGGAGCGGATAGAGCGAATGGCGGGCGTCCTGAGAATCTCGAGATTTGCTTGCCACTCCGCAAGGTAGATGCTTGGGCCATCTAGTGGAGCCAACGTAGCCCAGAGGGTCAACGACTGGAGTTCGCGAAGTCTGTCAATTCCAAGTCGTGTGGTGAGGATGTCTGGAATCGTTGTATCTCGGTCAGCTCGTTCTCGTAACGGCCATACGAACAAGCTTACTGGGAGCGCATCTCAGGGTCCTCGCATTGCACCAATGCACGCTAAATGCACGGACGAGCGGGCCGATGTCGTGGAATGCTGCGCACAGGGTATCGATGGCTTCGAGACTCGCAATCCGGGCAACGATTTCGCGACAGCGGTGGAAGAGGTTCGGCGAATCGAATTCAAAGCTCGAAGCAGCTGGTAGCAGCCGATAAAGTGCTACGCACTTGACAGCAGTGTACGACTGACCGACTGGTGTAGTGACATCCAAGAGCGCTGGGTCGCAGGTGACGGTGGGGAGGACGATCGATGTTGCTGGATTGACAGGTGAGTCCGCGTAGGCGTCGGTAGGATAGGTGTGGTCGACTAAACTGTAGAGATGACCCGAAAGCCCGTCAGGTTGTGATGGGTAGAGCAGGAAACGGAGATGACGAGGGAATGTCCATATAATGCTCCCAAGGGCAACACGGCGTAGGTCGAGATTGGGAAGTGTAGAAATAAGCTGGAAGAGACGGTGAGGCTCCAGATGAAGGGTTGGGCTCGGTGTATGAGCTTGTCTGGTGTTGGGTATGCCGAGTATGAGGGATCGTACATAGCGGCGGAAGAAAGGATCCGAGTCGCGGAGCACAACCTCGAAGGCGGATAGACGCGAGTCTTCGACAATGTGGATGGTTTCGAAGAAATGAAGAGACGCTCGTGCGTGGCAGGCCCTTGATACAAGGCACATCGACGCAAGAGCTAAAGCGTCATCCCTCTGGTGATCGACGACACGATCGATGAGCTCGGGAAAGAGGAGTTGCACACGGGCCATTAGAGGGTGCTCCAGGGCTATTGGCTTTGCTATGCTTCGCTCGCTTTATAAGAGATATCGCAGGGGTCAATCATACCATAGAACCTCAGGCCCGGACCCGTAGTATTAGACAGGCGGGTCGCAAATAGAACTGTGGGTCCTGCCGTCTTCCATCAAAGATGAACATGGTCTCCGATGGAACAACGTGAACTCACCAAAGTACGGGGTGCCCTTTTCGTTGCGCTCTGACGGTGATTGTGAGAGATACTTTAAGGCTTTAAGATATCGGCAAGAGGTCGCATGTTACGGGGGGTGTTGAATCTATTGTAGCGGCATGGGCGGCCTTGGAAAAATCATCTTGAGCGGGTACATACACCTCAACTGGCGATATTGATTTTGGTGGCAGACGGCGGAATAGACCAGGTTGTTCTTTACAAAGATGATGACTCGGATTCAACGCTGTCAGAACAAGGGAGATTTTGGGGAAAGAAATGCGACAAAGGCATTTGGGCCCTTTCACTCAACCAGGTGACGATGTATTGCTTAGTACACGCCGTAAACATAGCAAAAATCAGGGGTAGTGACGTTCCATAACGTGGTGACCGGAACTCTTGCAGCACTGGCAATGTCAACTCGCAGCCTGCATGAAGCTCGCTGATCGCCGCGTCCAGCTCCGGTGGTCACGGATATTAGTGGAATATCCAAGAGTCATCGATTGTCATGGGGACGGAGCCGGGCGTGACGGAGAGAGGCGTGGTAGGCCGTACATAGTAAGTTTTTGAGTTGAGACAGAAGCTTGATAGAATCTATCGTTCCATATGGGCGCCAAGAAGCACGATATCCGACTCCAGGATTTCCAGCGAGACGTGAGGGCAGCTATGGTTGAATATATGGTGCATAATTTGTACACTAACTCGAACTAGCGTACACCGTTTGCCTATCATACCATCCCGGAGAGATCTCGGTAGCCTCATACGCGACATGCTATCCAGAAAACCGTATGTCACACTCTACTGTTCGGAGGCCTGGGGATGATAAGCTCAGCGAAGCAAAAAGGGGGGCTCTACCCCTGGATCATCAAAGGCTGGAATCTCTCCGAGGCATGACAGATTGGTGTCATGTCAGTATAAGGGACTGATATCTGCTCCGTAGGTCAAGAATACTACCCCGGGGGCGGGAATACGCCCATACCAAGATTATGAATGAGACATTACAGCGGGTATAAATTTACTGCGTTTCTGCAATCCGTATGATTTACTATTCCCGGTGCAAGACGGTGGGAATGAGGACTATTCTAGGTACACCCTTGGAGCTGCACGCAGGTACATGCCCCCAAACCGTGGAGGGATTCCTACAGTCTTCAAGAACGCTACTACAGGCTGCGAGTATAGTTATGTATTGTAGATTTTGAGGCGATTATGATATTCTATAGATGGGGGGTTGATACAACAGGGAATATGTATAAATCAAAGTTTATTTCCGACACATTTCACGAGCACGATTTGTGTCGTAGTAGGCAGATACAGCGGCCTATGCTCGCAATATATCCCGTTGCGGCGGCGGATTGGGGCTTCACGGACTTACAAACGGTTCACACAATGTGTCATCTGTCAAGTGCTACGCGTATGTAAGTACTATGATTCAGAAGCCGGAGCAGTGTTTAACCGTGAACAAGATGGTGGCGTGGGTCATGCGTTACGCGTATCAGGAGGCCTGACCCCGCTTGGTTCGCACGCCTTACTATGAAAGTTGATTTTGTTTTCCTCAATCCGGACTCAATCCGGACTCGGCCTTCGTGACTATTCCCCAGGTTAAAAGGCCGTCTCAGTCGAGGACAACTTCGGTATACGTTGTTGGGCAACGGCCTCTCTGAAGGACCGTTATGTCACAGCTCCAGCCACTGTCATCGATGAACAGCACAATACCGGTCTTCCTGATAGTCAAACCTTAAGGACCGGGCTCCCTCCCGGATTACCAGAGATCCTACAGGATGCGATACAAGCCAGCTTCAGCACCTCGAAAAACAGATTGTGCCCTGGACCCTTTCTTGGTCTAGAAGCTCCAGCCGATACAACGTGGGTTATCCTGTGCACAACGTAATGGTGGTTCTCGTGAGGTGATGTAATGTATAGCCCTGACCGTTCCTAGATGGGTCCGCTGATATAACGACGTATGCCTACTCTTTGGGACGGGGTATGCCGAGCCATCAGTTTGGATTGTACACGAGCGCAACCGGTGGGCAAATAGTCACATATACGTACGTACCATGTATCATCCTATGATTGCTAAGTTTGTATACGCCGCCAAGCCACTCACCGCCCGAGACTTAAAGTTGATGCTCAGCGTGAGAGAGATGTGCAGGCTAATAAAGCGGATAGGTTACCCGGGGAGCATCCGTGTGATTGACAGGCCCGACATCCATGCCTTTCCGATTCACGCGATTTACTTGACCTACGACCTCCATAGACCTACACTTTATCTCTCTGTGGATAATGCATTCAGGCTACAACCGCGCTACCTTATCCCTCCGAGGGGACACGTTTTTCCCATCCTCTCCATTCTTCAGCAGATTCTCTGTGATCTCACCCGTGTAGTTATTCTTCCTCATCCATGACTCCAAGTCGAGCAGACCCGGATGGACACTGCGAACCCAATCCATGTCGCGCACGATAATATCGTCGCGCCACGCGTTCCACACCTTGCGGAAGTTAGCTCGCCACGTCGTGGCGGTAACACCCTCTACAGTTCCATGAAGCGCGTTCGCGATGGGGAGTTCCGTGTTGTCGAAGTTGTCGGCCCAATCGTCGTAGGTCTGGTGCAAGACCACTGCGGGCTTCCCGGTGACCTTCGTGAAGGTCTGGACGAGATAGTACCAGTCGACGATATCGCTGGCGACGCGTAAGTCCTGGCCAGAGACCTTCTCACGATTGTCAAATGAATAGCGCGCGAAGAAGCCCAGGTCTTCAAGAGCAATCATGGGGAGGTGACCGGAGCCTGCGGGAGTCGCGAAGACATAAGTGCCGTCAGAGCGTTTGTTGAGAGGTCCGAAAATGATCTGTAAGGGCGGGTAGTCAGCTTCCTGCCGGGGCCTCTGCTAGGCACCACGTACGTATGCAATCAACTCCATGTACGGCCCCGTCGTTACTTGACTCCAGGTGAAGCCAACTCCCGAGGCATCCGAGGACTGCATCTGTAGCCACTCTCCGACTCGCCCCTTTCCATCTGCTTGGTGTCAGACTAACTATGGCATTGAGGATGGGATGACTCACCGCAATGTTCACAGTGGTAATTATCATCAAACCCTCCGGCCTTTGTAATCGCGCGTAAGGTAGGATAGAAGGCGTAGAAAAGGGGGAATACCTTCAGGAAATAATCGATGTTGCTCCAGATGTAATGTCTCATTGAAGGCGTCTGCTTCGCGAGCTCGAAGATCCTCATGCCGGCGTGGATCTCCCTCTGTTCTCCGATTGTGAACCCATCCGTGTTCACCCATGCACCGTACGCGCCATGGAGCGCAGCACGGATCGACTCGAAGTCGTCAACAGATCCTGTACAAGTTGAAAATACGTCAATTGAATGCAACGTGAACGAAGGAGGAACCGCTATTCACGAACCCTTAACGCACTCAACGCCTTTGCGCTTCAATTCTTGTGCTCTTCCGCTGCCTAGATCCCGCGTAAGAGCGCGAATGGAGTACGGAGAGGGTGAGCCGTCGGTGTTGGGTGCGAGTAGAGCGTCGACAACAGCGAGGCCCTGGGCACCGGTAGCACCGATGACAAGAATGATTTTCTGAGAGGTCATGCTGGAGAAACGATAGATGGTGTACGGTTTGGCTGGATGTTCTTGTGCCCCCTCAAACGCTTTTATACGACCAGACAGCAGTTGCGAGTCCTTCGAATCACTAGGGCTCGGTCCATCCCTTGAATTCTCGACCGAGACAACCGCCTAAGTAGCGCACGGAGAACGCTTCGAATGACCTCGGTGGTCACACTCGGCTCTCGGGCAGTTCTCATGCTGCCACAGGTGAACTCTGACCACAACCAATTCGCGGCGACGTTCGTCAAACGTAGCAGGCCCTGAGGCCGACGTGAGAGCACTATCTGAGAAGGTACGGAGATGAGTGACTCGGGCAGCGTTGCTGAAGCATTCCTGCCCGACTCACCTCGAGCTGATTGGGTTTTGAGGACGGTGTTCTGCCAAGTGCGAGCGAGTGACACGCAAGCGCAAGCCTGCCCTGAAGACCGGTGTTTCCCGAGCTTGCGCGTCAACAATTGACCAAACAAGTCGCACTTTCACTACCTCAATACGACGTTCGTTGTCTCTATGCACAAGAGTTCTGAGGGTGTATGATTCTGGTTTATTGATTCGATTCAGTCCAGCTGAACTCGCAATATCATACATGATAATTAAGAAGTCTCGTAGATGACTTGCTCCTCTTTCGGAGTCGGGTTTATCACAACAGATGCGTACAACCTCCAAAACGGAGAATCAAAACCAAGCGTGGGGGATGTGGGTTTCTCAACCGCGCGCTCGAAGATCTCCTCATGATAGTCAACGCGGGAGGTACACTCATCCGACGGCGACGAGCACGACGAGTGCTCTGACATCGCGTCCGAGATATCGATCTCCTCGAACGTCTCGTCGAGAATGGAGAAGTCGAGCCCGGTGTTCGCGAGCGTGGGGCGGATGATGGTGACGAGGTCGGGCGAGTCGAGGCATGGGAGGTTTATTCCCAGCCCGACCTTCGCGTCGTGTTTAGTCACTGCAGTGACGAGCTCGGGTGCGCTGAGGCACGCGAGGGCGAGACCCAACCCGACGTTTGTCGGGGGTGCCTCGGTGGTGGGTGAATTGGGTAGGGTGGGCACGGCGGGTGCGGGTAGGTCGAGGATGACGTCGAAGGGTGCGCTGCCGCGAAGGCTGGGCGAGGGGGTGGTCATGGGTGCGTACTCGCTCTCCACGGAGAATGATGGTGGTGGTGGGGGCGAGCGGCGGGTGGGGAGAAGTGGTGGTGAGGTGGGTACACCGACAGACGCCTCACCGCCATCGTGGTTACTGATGGAGGTGAACAGGACGTCGGGGAGGGTGACCCCAAGACCCAAGCCGATAGTGGCTTTGGTGCCGGTGACATCTGCGTTGCGGGTAAGTATCAAGTCGGGCGAAGTGAATTGTGCGATGCTTACACTTGTCTGACTCGGCGGGGACGAAGAAGCCAGAAGAGAGGACGCGTGCGGCCATCATGATGAAGAAGGTAGGATGGGTGGGTGACTTTGCACAGCAAAGACAATGAGTGGGTGTCAAGAGTATGAAGGGTCTTTGGCCAGCAAAGACGAGTTGTGAGTGAGGTTGATGATGCTCTTACCCTCAGTCCCCAGCTAACTTTATACATTTCGACGCTTTGCATTTGTTTGCCCGACAAACAACTCGACGGATGCCCTGAAAAGTCGATCCGCACACAGAACAAACAGAAATTCACCCGCAAAAACAGCGGAATACCCTCGTACGGGGCGGCCCGTCCATATTGGGACCGGAATGTAGGATTTGCGTGATTTGCTTCCGCCCTCCACCCGGCGTCTAATTTGCATCCGCCTGCGCCAAAAACGGCAGCCTCCAACGCCACCATCGCGCTGAAGTCGAACAATTCGCCAAGGACGGCATCCTTGATAGTTTGGCACTCTAAATGACTTGTAAGTATGTGGCATCCTGTGCCATTGTATAACGGTTGAAGCGCGCCTAATATATTCATACCGAAGGGGGTCAGCCTCCAACGACCTCATATTAAACGAGGACGGAGACAGCGCACCAGACTGACATACTCTCATTTATTACCACAGATATAACATAACTGGACAAGCGTGGCCCACCCCCCCTCAAACTTTCACGAAGGGCCATTTTTGTTCATCTTTAGGAGCCACTGGAAGCCGCGCTTTACCAGTTACGCCCATGAACTGGTACTGGCCACCCATTCCGGATCTGTCCAAGAGTCGCTGTGCTGCGCTATGGATGGAGGCTTTGCGCGACTCGTCCTTAGCAGCCTTCTTCAGCGCCTCTACTCGCATGCTGACGCCCATGCGGTCGAGGAAGGTCGCTTGGGGAATCGGACCGTGGATTTCAACTGTCAGGGGTAGTCTGTCAGGAGAGCGACGCGCAAAGATCTCCTTCGAAAACGTACCAAGGTCACTCATGGCCTCCTTCAGATACGCAAAATCGACGTTTGTCGTTAAATCGCACTCTCCAGGCCGATGGAACACATCGACGATTTTATGATCCTTGAAAGCCTGTCTTGCACGTTTAGTTCCCCTGTCGCCCAATCATGATCTCGACGTACCCGGAAAGAATTGCCAAAGCACTTTTCTCCGCCATAATCTACTATGAGGCCGCACCCCGCAACGTCATCGTCAAGCGCCGCGCCCTCCGAACTCAGCAATTCTGCTATTCGACGCGCAGTTTTGTACGCTGCTGGCGAAGCTTCGACCCGTGTATCTAGGGGCAGTGTCGCAAAGCGCGGGGAAGAGTTGCCTAGGAGAGTGGAGCTGGGTGATGGTCCAGGCGCGAGCACCGGGTGGAACGGCACCACAGGCTTTTCGGTAATCGAGCTAAAGTCTCCAGGAACAGCATTCAAGTTCTTGGATACCGTGAGCGTCGTTTTGGTGGCGGAACCGGGTCCATTGGCTATTAAAACCTCGCGCCATCCGTCGTTGCTTTTCTGAGCGGCGTGAGTACATGCAATACAGCGCCTAGGGAGCTAGGTAGGCTCACTTGTATGAGATGAAACGGGAGGGCATCGAAGAACTCGTGTGCAAGGACCATCGTGAACTTGGTTTTATCTTGGGGGACGTCGTCCAGAGAGTCTTGCCAAGCGACAGTATGGCCCTGGGCCTCTGCTGAAGGCTGGACGTTCTCCGCCTGCAGGGTCTTCATGCTCGGACTGGTCTCGACGAGGTGCACTTCGGAGACTTTTACACCGGCTCGCGCAAAGTGCTTGAACACCTGAAAGCGACGATCCCTTCCAAAAGGAATTCACCTAGCAAGAGAGAACCCAGACGTACCCTGAGGACATCCGCCATCAACGTTCCCCGCCCCGGACCAAGTTCAACAAGCCTAACGCTCTTCTTCCCTCCAAAATGCTGCCACTGCGAGATCAACCATATAGCGACAAGCTTTCGTTCCGCTATGTGTCGGTTATCCACTGCGAACTTTACGAAAATGACCAGAGACCGACCTCTCCAAACACCTGGCTGATTTCGGGGCTCGTAATGAAGTCACCGCGGGCACCGAAGACGGGGTGTGCCGGGTTCATGTAGTATCCCTCTGTCGGGTGTGAGAGACACATTTGCATGTACGTTGCATAGCTGATGGGACCTGTAGCCTGTGTGGTAGACGTCCGTTGGTATGACGCGCCAAGGCAATAGACCAGCCCGTACGCACTCGGATCGTGTCAGAGATGATCTTTTCTATCGCAGTACTCTGGGAAGATTCTCGGACAGGCTGTGTGGTGTAACGTGCAAGATGTCTCCCAGGAGCACGCGTGCAACAAAGCCTGGGCAAGGTTTGGAGGAGCCGGCTCCGAGATAGCATGGCGAGTCAGGATGACCGTGGCCGTGGTGGAACGAGATCTGGCCTCAAGCACAACGAGGAGCAGGCGAGGCAGGCAGCAGGCCGTGCAAACGAGAGAGAGAGAGAAGAGTCGGCAGAGTCAAAGCGAAAGCACAGACGCGGTCGTCGGAGCCACGCTCGAGAAGCGTGACGTTGACTCGGCGTGACACGCAGTGACTGACGCGCCGCGCCCCGCGTCGGTCCCGGCGTGACGGGCGTCACACGAGCGCCGTTTTTGAGCAGACGTATTTATTTTAGCCTCCGGCGATCCTCCATCCTCACTCACCCGCCGCCGCACACACCTCCCCTTCCGGCACACCCACCTCCCCTCTCCCCTCCAACCTCCACCAAACCCTTTTCACGACCTCGCAAGAAATCCCCCTCCCGCTATGGCCACCCGTACGCTTTGCACACCACGCTAATAAATTGGCGGAGAGAGACTAACGAAGGTGTATCTGTGCATAGGCATCCAGTTCGAGAATAGCAGCGACATCGGCGTGTTTTCTAAACTCACCAACACGTACTGCCTGGCCGCGATCCAGGGCAGCACCAACTTCTACTCCGCGTTCGAAAGCGAGCTCGGAGATGTCATTCCGATCGTGCACACCAGCATAGGCGGCACACGCATCATCGGACGTCTCACCGCCGGTACATACCCCGCACCCTCCCCATCTACACCTCAAACTAACAATTATCTCGTAGGAAACCGCCACGGACTGCTCGTGCCGTCGTCGACGACGGACCAAGAGCTGCAGCACCTGCGCAACTCGCTGCCCGACGCGGTGGCGATCCAGCGCGTCGAGGAGCGGCTGTCCGCGCTGGGCAACGTGATCGCGTGCAACGACTACGTCGCGCTCGTGCACCCGGACGTGGACCGCGAGACGGAGGAGATCATCGCGGACGTGCTCAAGGTCGAGGTGTTCCGGCAGACGATCGCGGACAACGTCCTCGTCGGCTCGTACTGCGCCATCACGAACCAGGGCGGGCTCGTGCACCCCAAGACGAGCGTGCAGGACCAGGACGAGCTCAGCAGTCTGCTCCAGGTTCCCCTTGTGGTGCGTCTACCATTTTTGCGTAAATGTGGGATGTGTGTGTTAATGTGTGGGATAGGCTGGGACGGTAAATCGTGGATCGGACGTGATCGGCGCGGGCCTCGTCGTGAACGACTGGTGTGCATTTACAGGACTCGAGACAACAGCAACAGAGATCAGCGTCATCGAGGCTGCCTTCAGTACGTCTTCCCCCCTCCCTTCCCCCCATCCCTCCATCCCTCCTCCCCATCCCTCCTCCCCTCCTCCTCCCCTCCCCCCTCCCCC
>BSCZ01002911.1:0-153182 GCA_027924225.1 Bjerkandera adusta
TCTGGCCGCTGTTGCTGTTCAGCCTCTACCCTCCCGATAGGTCGGAGGTCCGCAGGACGTAGCTGAACGGTCGACGTTCAACACCGTTCAGATGGAGGGCTGAGTTAACCTCGATGGCAGGATAAGACGTGGAAAGCCAAGGAGCAAGGCGAGGAGGCGCAGTATGCGCGTGCGAAGGTCAGAATCATGATATTTGTTTGTTTCGTTGTGCGAAAAGGGAGCTGATACATATATCGACGTTGGGTACAGGAGCAAGAGCAGTTGCAGGCAATCCGAGAGAAATTGCAGCAAGAGAAAGCGGCTAAGAAGGCCGAGAGCGACCCGGCGTATAGGGACTTCGAGGGCGGGTTTGGCGGTCAGGAGGACCTCGAGGATCGCTACGCCACGACGTCCGGCGAGCACTAAACCACCTTCCCAAACAACAATTCGCATTTCGTTTCCGACGCGACGCATATGGAGTGTATTGAATGTAAATTTCAGAGAGCAATCCATTGTACTGTAGTACCCTGTCACGACTGTCAAAACTGTCCCAGCAAAACGAAGAAACTACGGAGTACCCGACGCCAGCCCGCATGGTACAGTGGGTGAGGAACGCCGTGGAGATGAATATGTTATTGTAGTGAGGGGATAGGGTAGTACGGGTAGGGAGGGAGGGAGGGGCCAAGAAAGTCTCAATGTCCGGTGTCGTACTGAGGGAGAAAACTAGAGTTGATGAGTCCATTCGATGATGATGAGGGTGAGTGTACCGAGACCGGAAACAAAAAGACAAGCGATGAGGATAAATGCTGTACTGTGACAACGCACAACGCAAAGGGACGTGCAATAAAAGAACTGACTACTCTACAACACCGGCCACCGAAGAGTGAAAGCAACGAGGGTCTTTTAAGGAGCGGGTGTGACGACCGGGTCAGGGAGCACGTCTCGTCGCGCGGCGCCGCCGCACAGGGGCGATGGTGGGGCAGCAGTTGGGCCAACCCACGGGTCGAGGTAGCTACATGTCGGGATGGGCACGTACATGCCAGTGTTGTCGGCAGAGTTCGCCCATCCGTTCCCTGCGGAGACGGTCTTCTTGCTCGAGTCGGTGAACGTCGGCCCGGGGAGGGTGACGAGGGAGCCGGTGGGTGTGTAGGTGGGCAGGAGAGTCGCTGCGCCAGCACTCGAGATCAGAGTGGGTGGCCAGGCGTATTGCGACGATACCGACGCGGGGATGTTGTCGGCGCCACTGCCACCAGTTTGCCAGGCCTTCAATGGTGGTGACCAAGGGCTGCCGCCACCACATTGTCCGATAGCAGAGCGGGGATCCTTGGGCATCCACCCCTGCTCGAGACCAAGCTTGTACGACCAGGCCGGTGATTCGACTTTGCCAGTGATCGACGAGTTACCAATCTTCCATGTCCAGAAGAAGTAGTCCTAGAACGCAAGTAGGTCAGCTAAGCTGTGAGAAATTGCGATTAGGAGAGAAACGTACCTGGAGAGCGTCCATAGTTGAAAGAGCGAACGTCTGCATCTGCTTCTTCCAGGTGGTGGACCACTGAGTGTAATCTGTCCACTCCTCGCAGTCGCCAACCTTAGCATAACCACCGGGGTAGGTACCTTCGAAACGTGTACCGAGACCAACGCCGTTGACGTAGAGACCGCAGTCGTTCAGCGCGAGACTCCACTCGCCACCCATGGTGAGGCCAAAGTCAGACATGGAAGAGTTCTGGTTGGCGGCCCAGGCGGTGCATGGCGCGTTGGCGCGTACATCGTATCCATCGGCGGATTGGTCGGTGAAACACATGTAGGTGTGAATGTCGAGCGAGGTACGATCCGCATTGGGGAAATACCCGGCCCAATTCTTCAAGCCCTCGAAACCGTCGTGGAAGGTGACGTACGGGCCGTTACCCTGACCGACTCCGCTTGCCTGGCGTACGATCCTGTATGCCTCAAGGTAGCTGAAAAAGGTATATGAGCGATCTCCCTATATGACTGCGAATGGTAGACGCACAATCTGGAGAGATTGTCCTGGCCGAATGTGGGACCAAACGGTTCGTTCGCAATGCTGAACATAGGAACAACATTCTTGTACTCGGGCTGAGAGATGAACTCTGCAATGATCCGAATGTAGTCGAGTGAGCGCTGGGCGTTGGCCAAACCCATGGGACCGTTGAGGAAGTTAGTGGTACCCAGACGACCAGAGTGGTTCCAGCCGTTCTGGCTACCAGGGAGAGCGTGCAGATCCAGGTTGATACGAATACCATACTTGCGAGCCCATTGCACTGCCTTCAGGAAATATCTAGCGAGAGCGGTGAGTCGAAACCTAGAATGAGTTCCACGCTGACTTACGTCCACGAAGTCTTCGCCAGGAAGGGCTCGCCGTCCCAAACCTCGATCGCCCAGTATGCTATAGGGATACGAACCCAGTTGAGGCCAGCTCCAGCGATCTCAGCGAAATCCTGTTCCGTCTGTTGTACGACATCAGTATTTGGTCGCAAACGGAACAAATGGAGCGCATATACTTACAATGAATGTCTTGTAGTGATCTTCTAGTTGTGTCATGCCACCGCCGGCAGTGTCGGCGGCCATGTTCTGACTGAGCGTCCATTCGTCTACGGCCTGTATCGTGGAATTGAAGTACTTCTCATATAAAGCAGGGACGCTATTGAATGGTGAGTTTAACCTGCATCCAATCATGATCATGATATTACTTACATAAACTGTGGATGACAATGAGCATTTGTCAAATTTTAATATGGACGGTCGACTTACCGGTTCTGTGTTGAGCCAGCCACCGAGGTTGACACCACGGATTTTGTCAACGCCATAGTTCCATGTTTCGTTAAGTGCGGGTGTCGTTGACTGGGCACGAGCACCGTCGTGGAGAGGATCATTCTCATCCCAGTACCAGTATCCTCCGAAAGAGTTAGAGTACGTGAAGGTAGTTCCATCTTCCATCGTAACCTTGCTGCCATCGCCACCGGTAACAGCGAGGTTCGACCCTGTCTTGCCCGTGCTCGTCGGTGAAGCAGCACTTGAGCTACTGTCGCCCTTGTCACTTCCCTTTGAGGTATTGCCTGACACGTCCTTGTCATTATTGTTGGGCTTGATTACTGCGAAATATATGGCCACAACGATAGCAATGATAGCGACGGCAGCAATGACGATGGCGCCGATGATCCATGCCCTACGCCTGGACCTCGCGCGAGGTGCTGCATATGCGGAACGCTTCTCTGCGAGATAGGGGCTGCTTTGCATGCCGCCCTTGTTCCCGCCGATGGAGGCCTGTGAGCCGGCGAAGTCGGTGTCATGAGGGTCGTCGCGGTAGCTGAGACTGTAGAACGCAGTATCGCGTTGGCCATTCTGGGGGTTCAAGCCGTATACCGACGACTGGGCGTCGTCCTGTATAGGAAAGCTGTTGCTGGACGACGCGTAGGATTCGCGGGGCTGAGGGCCTTCATCCTGCAGTGCTCGACCAAGGAAACGTGGTCTCGCAGCGCCGATATCTTCTTCATCGATGCCCAACGGCTGGGTCTCCGGCGTCTGGAAACTCGACAGACGAGGGTCCGGAGACGGTGGCGCGTTGTAGGGGTTGTAGGGCACATCGTCGCGATGTTCCGAGTGGAGAGGAAGCGGATCGTATCCGGGGCCCGACATGGTCTGGGCTTATTCTACAGAAATAGAGTGTAAGTCGCGGGGACTGCCAGCGAGCGCGGGGAGGCACGTCCGTCGCACGCTGTCGCGGGGAGAACGACTCACGAGGCACGAGCTGTGCGCTAAGGAATCTGACCAGCACTCGCTGAGGAGGAACGGAGAGAGACGAGCAAAACGACAGAGACAGTGAGGGCGGGCACGGGGGCGGCCGCGGTGGCCTGTGGGCGAGGGATGGAGGTGGCGAGGCGGTCGTGTGGGGGAGATGAACAAGAGCAAGAATAATTCGGGCCAATTTCATTCAGGTCTATTCGGTCATGGCGTCCGGCCTCACAGCGCCGTGCCGTGCTTGCCGGCCGGTCAACCTTGGCTGCGCGCTCACACTGACCGCTTGCCGGCCGTCGGGGCTTCTCCATCTCCTTCCGCGTCCTCCAAAGTCCTCGACACGGCCGCCTGCCCTCAGCACGCCCCGAGTCCCCAGCTCTGGCGTGTTCTGCAAGCTCAGCCTTCAGTCTTACACCCACCGAACACGCCTCCGAAAAACAAGCCTAGTCCATCCTTGGCCGCCGCCACTTCTGATGTGCACGCCACCTGAGCCAGGGTATCGCCGTAGATGATGCCCACAGCCAAGGTGGCGGATCTGCTTGTCGGGGCTTGTACGTTGCCACCACGTATACCGCCAAGGGGTCATCATCCCACCCATCTTACCCTCGCCCGCTCAGATAGAAATAGAGCCCAGGACGCTCGTCCCGTCGCTGCTGCGCACGGCCTGATGCGCCCTCGGCTAGCGCACCCGCCGCGGCCAGATTAAACCTTGGGAGCTCCTCGCATCCTTTTCACAGGGGAATCGTTTTATCCACGGCGACCGTCATCACGTCGTGGAATACGTGCGTACTTCCATATGAGCGTGCGCTTTGCTGCCCATGTGCCGTCCCGAGTCCGGTTGTATTTCCTCGGCAGTGTTTCCGTAACATGATCAGAAGAGCAAAACCTGGTTGGTTTGTAGAAGCATCTTGAGTCCTTTCCGCCAATGCGATACCGCGGCGTATGGTGCTCTATCCAATTCAACGTTTCATCCACAACCATATCTCCAACGGCATGCGCTGTGTGCAGGACCGAAAAGCCGTCGGACGGTTTTCACTGGAGACCAACTTGGGGAAGATAATCGTCCTCCGGGCCATGTCCGGGCATCCCGTCGTGCTTGCCTCTGACCTCAGAGCCTCCCGAGCAGTCGCGCATCAATTTATCAACCCGACAGCATTGAGGCGATGTCATAATTCCGGGCTTTCTTCACAGCCAATGGCAACGCCGTTTACCCTGGTCCCTTAGACTATGTACTTAATTACGCCGGCGGTTGTGGTTATCCAGCAGGCTAGCTTTGGAGACGCGTTTCTATCCTAACCATACGCTCTCGGCCAGAAAGAAATCGGGGCTATGGAGAAACCTCTCTTGCGCCGAATCTCATGGACCCTGAAAGCTTCAGACAAACGAAAGCGCTTTTGTGGGCGCGAGCTAAGAAAAGAAACGGCGGTTCGATGGCCCACCATATCCTGTTGTTCGGTGCATTGCTATTCTTACGTGGTCGCCTCGGAAACGCACGGTGGGAGCGTGTTCGGTCACCACTTTCCGTCTTTCAATCTCACACACGCTTGCGTTGAAATGCAAACATGCTTGTATTCCATTATTGATCTGCTGCCTTTATAGATCTAGCTTGGTATTCAAGTTGCACTTGATTTACCAAGTGGGAGCACTCCTCTTTGGTTGCCCTTTGGACACACAGGAGTCTGGGTGGCGGATCTTTCCCACGCTACGCGTGGAGTCGCGTCGGCCTCACGCGTCTGAAGAAGCGCCGATCGACTCGCTTCTTACCCTCTGCTCTTCATCTACCTCCGCAGACGTCTTTCAAGCAGCGTTCTTTCGGCATACAATAAACAATGTCAGGAATATATGGATTCGTACACAAAGTGAAGGACAAGCTCAGGCCCCAGCACGAGAGATCGGAACATCGTACGTTCTGAACGATGACCTCCACTTCTCACTCTCAACTGCTCGATCGCCTCGCGCTTTCACGTACCCCCTACGGCCGGCATCCATGCTTCGTCGGTGTAACAACCCTCTGGCGCATGCTACATGGTATAAACACCCCTCTCCCCGACCTCGCTACTGTACATCACGATGTTTCAATACCTCTTCCTCGTTGCTCTGGGCCTGGTAGCTCAGCAAGCGGTCAGCGTTGTCGCCGCGAACAGCTCGCAGTGCGAGTCCCCAATAGGGCCTGGTACCGCAGGGCCTAACGATCCTTACTGGCTGGAAACTATTGCCCACCAGGTTCGTGCATGAATGGTCTCAGAATATATTCGCAAACTGATTCTTCGATTAGGGAACTGCACCGTTCAACTCAGATGCGGCGACTTACAAGGTCTTCCGTAACGTCAAGGACTTTGGTGCCAAAGGCGATGGAGTTCACGACGACACGGCTGCTATAAAGTGACTAACGTATTCAATGCGAGGCTCATGCGAAGGCTGACGGCCTTGTATAGTGCCGCTATCTCAAACGGTGCTCGTTGCGCACTTGGGTGCGACTCTTCGACGACTTCACCGGCTGTCGTCTACTTCCCAAAGGGGTACGGCTGTCAGTCTCATTGAGTAAAAATGCAGTTCGCTAAGTTACCCTCCAGAACATACCTCGTGTCTACTCCTCTGATCGCTTTGTATTATACGCAAATGGTCGGCGATGCGCGGAACCTTCCTACGTTGCTTGCAGCTCCTGGATTCACCGGAATGGCTGTTATCGGTATGCCACTCATACCACTAGTTTGTGCTACAGTATTTGATTCCACAAATAGACGCAGACCCGTACATCCCTGGGGGCGGTGGAGCACAGTACTACAGTAAGAATTTCGTCACTGGAAAGAGTAACGCGGCTCACGAGTGATCTTCATAGCCAATCAGAACAACTTCTTCCGGTCTGTGAGAAACATGGTTATTGATCTTACTCGTATGCCTGCGGCCGCCTCTGCAACAGGATTGCACTGGCAAGTGTCACAGGCCACGTCTCTGCAGAATATTATTGTACATATGAGCACCGCCTCCGGCAACAACCATCAAGGTAAGTTTAAATCTTCATACGAAATCAAGCTTACTGATTCGTATACTAGGTATGTTTATGGAGAATGGAAGTGGAGGTTATATGGGCGGTGCGTTCTCTACAGACTTCCCGAATTTCCCACTCATCAACGCGTGATGTAGATATGGTCTTCAACGGAGGTGAAAGCCATCGATCCGCACTGCTTCCTTATTTTTGACCTCTTCCATTCCTTCTCAGGAAAATTTGGTATATGGGTCGGAAACCAACAGTAAGTTCACGAAATGCTTCTTTGCGGTCAGCGGTCTGAGCAGTTTCCCGATGATCCAGGTTCACAGTTCGAAATATCACGATCAACAACGCCAACACAGGTATCGTCGCTGTTCTTCCCTGCGATAAATTCTCCACTCACAGGGTCGTGTGTTAGCCATCGCATCTATATGGAATTGGGGTACGTTCAATTCTCGTGATAGATCTCATCAGTAAAGTTTGACAATCGGTATCCCTAGGATGGACGTTCCAAGGCGTAACCAGTGCGTGGGATGACGCCGCCGCAGCCCGAAAACCCCGTCTAATTGCACCCGTACAGTCAACAATTGTCAGGTCGGATTTGACCTCATGACGGGCGGGACCAACAAGTCCTCGCAGGTCCGTCAGCGAGCGACATTGTGTCCGCGCTGCGTATCTGATTATGCCGACAGACTGTGGGCGCCATCGCCGTCATCGACGCCACGGTGACCAACACGCCGACGTTCGTGCAGAACAGCAAGGGCTCGACGTCCCTCGCAGGGTCGCTCGTCCTCAACAACATCCGTCTGCATAATGTCCCCACGGCCGTCGGCGTCATGGGTGGACCTGTCGTCCTGCCCGGCGGCACCATGACGATCGACAGTTGGGCACAGGGCAATGTCTACAACGGCACGAGCACAGCGCACCGGTTCGTACAGGATAACATTCCCGCGCCTCCGAAGCCGAAGAGCCTGTTGGACGGCTCGGGCAGGATATTCGGTAAGGCGCGCCCGCAGTATGAGAGCTATGCGGTCAGCCAGTTCGTCAGCGTCAAGAGCGAGGGCGCAAAAGGAGACGGACGTACCGATGATACCGCGGCGCTGCAAGCGGTGTTCGATAAGGTGCAAAGACTGCTTGCTGAAGTGGGTTGTTAATGGAGGCTGACGAGCTCTGTAGTTTTCAGGATGTAAAATCATCTTCTTTCCTGCTGGGTAGGCTGCACGACGCTATAAACAGTTTGCATAACACTGACATTTTGTTCACTTAGGACGTATTATATTACGAATACGCTCAAGATCCCAGCTGGGACACAGATGACAGGTGAAGGCTGGGCCGTAATCATGGGTGGCGGCTCTGCCTTCCAGGACATGAAGAACCCCAAAGTCATGATACAAGCCGGTGCACCAGGGTCCTCTGGAATCCTAGAGATATCCGACATGGTGTTTGCGACGAAGGGACCAGGTGAGTATCACCGAATGAGCTTAATAGACGGGACGCTGATCGGAGCTCAAAGCACCTGGTGCGATTGTCATAGAATGGAACGTGAATTCCCCAACGCAAGGCGGGGCGGGGATGTGGGACTCGCATGTTCGACTTGGTGGCGGTGAGTAGCTCACTCGCTTCCCGCTTGCGACGAGTGCCTAACTAAAAACTTCCTTCAGCTGCCGGGACGAACCTTCAAACCAAGCTTGCGTCAGGTACAGATCCGATGACCTGTACCGCTGCATTTATGGCATTGCATCTGACCCCAAAGTCCAACGCGTATCTAGAGGTCAGCTATGTCCTCCCAGAGCTAGAAGCATTAACCCTGATCATCTTGCAGGGAACATGGCTCTGGCTCGCCGACCATGACCTAGACGGCAAAGACGGCCAGCTGTCTCTGTTCAGCGGACGCGGGCTACTGTCGGAGTCTCAGGGCCCCGTCTGGATGGTTGGAACGGGCTCCGAGCACCACGTCATCTACCAGTACAACATCACGAATGCCGCTGACCATTATATGGGACTGATACAGACAGAAACCGTACGTCCTCCCCCGCCGCCGTGCCACCCAGTACGGGAAAACTGATGACATGGGGGCAGCCCTACTTCCAACCTGCACCACCCATGCCAGTTCCATTCACCATTGATAAATCGATCGGTGACCCCGACACAGCGGGACAGAATTCATCCTGGGCATTGGTCGTACAGAACTCGAAAAACATCCTCGTTTTCGGTACGTTGTAATCCCATCACGATGTTTCACGGCTCACCATCGTTGTCTCGTAGGAGCGGGCCTGTACAGCTTCTTCCAGGCATTTGGGCAGTCGTGCTTAGACAGCAGCTCGTGTCAAGAACAGGTCCTGAACATCGATAGTCAAAGTTCCGTCTGGGTGTACAGCCTGTCAACGGTTGGCGTATCGCACCAGCTGAGTGTATTAGGCAAAGGCGTGATTCCACAGGCGCAAAATGCGAACGGGTTTCAGGTACGTATGTTATTTATGCGTTGAGACCGATGCTGAACTTGTTTTTGGCCGCTAGTCAACTGTCACTGCCTGGACACGATGAGCGTTATCGTTCACCATCTGTATGGGCCGGTCTACTTGTATATATATGACTTGGAATACAACGCAATCCGTACACTACAATATACTATGAGCTCGGACATCGATGACTATCATTAGCAGCAAATATTGGAAGGCGCTATAGCCAAGTGGTTAAGGCGATTGATTAGAAATCAATTCCCGTTTCGGGGCGCAGGTTCGAGTCCTGCTGGCGTCGCTGAATATGTACTGCGGTTCTACTTTTTTTCTTTTTCAAGCAAAAAATGAACCTTCGTCTGGCCAACCGCACTCTATGTAAGTCAAGCCGCGCCACCACGGTATTAGCGTGGTCACGTGACGGACGCGTCTGGAATGCCAAAGTTGTTTGTTTAGCGCGTTACGTCTCTTTGCCTTTTACATCCATGTCCTCACGCGTGCAACGCACATATGGCTCACACCCACCCCGCACCGCATCAGAGAAACCTCCATCTTCACCGCAACTCTCGGGACTATCATCTTCACCTCCACCACCAGACACCGAGATCGACAACGATGGCCATGCATGCACCAGCCTGAAACGCAAGCGGCCTCTCATTGACGACACCGCTTGCAACGCGCCTCAGCTGAGGAAATCTGCATTCCTGATACAACCTAAGCTGTCTGTGACGACCTTGGGGAAGGGAAGGACGAAGCTGGGCGCGAAGAGGAAAGGAACGAAGGATCGCGATGACCCCAAGATGAAACAGAAACAGCTCACGCAGCTCCATTTTGCCCTCGAAACCTCGGTGCTACGGACGTGTGTGACGTGTGCGCTCACGTATACGCGCGGCGCGCCGGACGACGAGAGTCTGCACCGTGCGCATTGCGCACGCGTGCAGAAGGGGATGGAGTGGGGGAAGGAGGAGGAGCGGGAGGCGAAGAATGGGAAGGTCAGTGTGGAGGAAGTGAGAAGCGACGTGAAGCTGCGGAATGGGGCGAAGGGCAGAGTTGTGTGCTTTCGGGCGGATGTTGGGGGGAAGATTGGCAGTAAGGTATGTGGCGTTACGAGCATTCTGGTCTCGTTCTAATGAAACTGGCAGCTTGCCACACTACTGGAAACTGTCAACATCACGTTGTCCGCACCACAATTAGCCCAAGAGAGTTTGCAAACCTCGAAGGCGTACCTGTTCCTCCTCTCACCACCATCTTCCTCATCCTCGTCTGCCACACACCGAGAGAAGATCGTAGGTTGCGTTATCGCCCAACGCATCTCGACCGCCATGGCAATAGCACCGCGTGCAAAATCGAAACCCTCAGAGTCACCTCCTGCTTCATCAGACAAAGCGACATCCAAATCCTCGACCTCTCTCGAGCTCCTTCCCACACCGCTCCCTACGCCTCTTGGAATTCCCCGTCTTTTTGTTCCCAGCGCGCATCGACGTCTTGGCATTGCGTCTGTCCTACTGGATGCCGCTGCAGAGACCTTTATCCTGGGATACCCTTTAGATCCGAAGAAAGGCGAGGTCGCGTTTACCCAGCCGACTGGTCTCGGAAGCATGGTCCTAGACAAGTGGGCGGGCGGGAAAGGACGGGTTTACGAAGAAGAATAGCGTCGGAGTTATCCTCAACATCTATCTTGACATCTTACCACACCCTGGTGGTGCATGTATAATCTCTTCTTAATCTTGTGACAGTATCTGATACCTAACGAGCGAAGTATCAACAGTTTGTCCACTTGAATGGTAGCGTTCGGTGTAAGCGTATTCACCAGTACTGATGGGCCATCGGAACGCGTCCGTGCTCTGGTCTGTTTCGACGTGAAGGATATATCGATTTTTGGGCATGGGACGTCTGAGCTCTAGGTATCGTCAATTTTCACGAAATACGCCCCAACTAGATCACGAGAAGAGGTGGTGGTTGAAGAATAGAACACAGCCAGCAGCCAATCACAGTGATAATTGCCTGTTTGGGGTCCAACTTCGCCAGATACGGACGAGCCCTGCCTAAGGAAGGCACGGCAGCCCGGCCATCAACGCCACCACAGCGTCGAAGAGGTGGTGGTTGGAATACGAAGGGGGTCAGCCCTCGCAGGTATAAGAACCCGCCTGCTCTCTCTCGAGGCCCCCACCGCTCCTTGTCCCGTCACCACCACCTCCCCCGAGGTGGCCCCCGCTCTGTCGACCGCTACCAGTGTCTGGACAACCGGTGAGCACTCTGCCATCACCTGAAGGGACACTGGCACTGACACACATCCTCCAGTCACACTCGTCCTCTATGTCGTTGGCCGTCCGTGGACAAAGCGTCCTTGGAGACGCACAGGCGTCGGGACCGTCGCGGGCGGTGGGCTGATGTATTTGAGGCACTTCGTGAGACGTTGCGTTGTGTCTCATTCTCCGGCCTAGTGCACTGTGCTGTGGAGTCGGACCGGGGGTCGCGCAGCATGCACCGATACGAACCAATGGTAAGCACGCCGCGACGGCGACCGTGGTCCCAAGCGGGGACACGGCAGGCGTGTTACGACGTCGTGTCGTGCAGTTTGATATGGGGCCGGCGAGTGCAAATAGTGCCTCGGGCAACCGTCGTAGGCACGCACGGCGTTCCATTGGCGGCACTGATGCCTCTCTACGTCTTCTTGTTGGCCGAGCGCCAAGGAGTGGTTTGGTTTCGCCTCACCTCTTCTCCTCTCTCATCACCCGTACCTTCCCTCCTCTCTCCTCTCTCTTCCTTTTTCTTTTCTTGTCTCCCCTTCCTTCTCCTCTCCGCCATTGTCCGGACGCAAAGTGAGTGCTTCTTAACTGTGAACGAGTGACTCGTCGCATGCTCATATACCAACGGCCAGCCACCTGCGTCCTGTGTGTTGGTCGTTTAACGTGGGCCGGACGCTTCATTGCGACTAGCTGGCCTTAGTGCATTGTGTCCACATGGGCATGCACCTGACACACCAATGGCGCTATTTTCTTCGCTGGCAGTGCTCGGACACACGGTGAGCATGCTCCATGCCCAAGTCAGAACGTCGAGCACTGACTCGAGTTGTCTTCCAGTCATTTCGTCCTCAGTGAACAGTTAGTCGTCACGGCGGTAGCAGGTCTTCATATGCGAGACCCACCGTGGACGACGGGCCGGACGCTTCATCGCGACTAGCCGGCCTCGTGCACAATGCCAGATCGGTCGGGCCTCTGCGCGAGGTAACCGTGGCGTGTATCGAAACGACCACTGGCCAATGGTAAGCACGCCGCTCCCCCTTCGGGGCCTTTCGTCACTGCAGTGGCGTGCGACGATCATCGTGTGGCGTCTGACCTGAGGCTCTGGAGCAATCGTAGGCCCTGGTGTCAGGCGCGCTGCTGTGCTATCATGGCCTCCTCGGCGGACACGCCCACACATGATTCCATTGGCGGTACTGTCTTAATTCCCATTTGCTCTTCTCCTTTGGTTCCTTCTTCAACTTCTCTCTTCGGCGACGTCCGAGTCCTTCACAGCTCCTCTCTCCTTTCTCCCCTCTTTCATTCTCTGCCTCTCAGCTTCTCACAGGCGTCAAGCCTTCCGAACCCTTCAATATTGAGCGGCCAAGAAGTTCTCGAATCAAGACAAAGGTGCGTAACCCGGGGGAGGCACGGACCTTTACGCGGTCCTCGGGATAAGTACCCTCTCAAGACTCGAGGGGAAACCAACCGTGCCACACCATTTGCCAGTTGTACTTGAAATTTCTGCGACCATATACCTTGTACAGTAATTAGTATGTTGTAATGTGCAGCCGTTTCTAGTGAATGGAGCATATTCAGCATTGCAAACTATAACGGTTGCCTGTTCTGGGTGGGCAAATGATCGATCGATCGGGGTCGTAGATCTGCTGCACTCTTGAATCAGTTTCTCAGCGATTTGTGGACAGAGTCATACTCTCACTCCCACCGTCCCTTTCGACTATACTCCCACCATGGCTGCCAGAACCGCCACCATTGAACGGAAGACCAATGAGACGCAGATTTCCGTTGCTATCAACCTCGACTGCCAGCCAGGCACCGGAAACAAGCAAGAAATCTCTGTCTCCACCGGAATTGGCTTCCTGGATCACGTATGTTTCGCGAGGTTATATGTTAGCTGCGACTAGCTGAGACTGAAGAAACTACAGATGTACCATGCGCTTGCGAAACACTCCGGGATGTCGTTGACCATGAAGTGCCAGGGCGATCTCTGGATAGACGACCACCACACTGCAGATAAGTACAATCCCCTCTAACCATCTCCTTCGGACCTGGCTTACCGTGTTGCAATACCTCACAGGATAGCGCCATAGCCCTTGGCACAGCGTTTAAGCAAGCGTTGGGCGAGGTCCGCGGCATCCGGCGGTACGGGACTGGGTTCGCGCCCCTCGACGAGGTGCGTCTTGTCCACTGACTTCATTCTGTCCGTGACTTGACCGGGCCCTTCCAGGCGCTGTCGCGTGCGGTGATAGACATCTGCTCGCGCCCGTATTGCGTCACAGACCTCGGAATCAAGCGCGAGAAGATCGGAGACCTCTCGACGGAGATGTTCCCGCACATCTTCTACTCGTTCGCGATGGCGTCCGGGTGCACCCTTCATGTCGACGTCTTGCGTGGAGAGAATGATCACCACAGGTCAGTACCGCGGTTACACGAGGATGAAACTATGCTCACGTACCATGTCAGGGCTGAGTCGGCTTTCAAGGCTCTTGCTATTGCCATTCGTGAAGCCATTACCCGGACGGGCGGAGACGACGTTCCTAGCACCAAGGGCGTGCTCTAAAGCATCGCAAAACTAGCCGGACACAAAACGAATGTACTATTGGAAACCATGTTCGTGGATAGATCAACGAAAGCGGAATAGATATGGTTATACAGAACAGCTCTAAAGATACAATTATGGGCCGAGATCCAACAGCAGAATACATATCGCGCGGGGGCTATCGTCCCTCGCACATCGTCTGGAGAAATATCTTCAGGTCGTCCTTGTTGATCTCGATGACGCTCGTGTCGAACGATCCGTGCCGTGTCCGCGCATTACACCGTTCTTTGGCATCGAGAAACGCCAGGCCGAATTCACTGGGAATTCAAGTTAGATCGAGGTCTAGTTGCGCGGAGCTGTGGAACGTACTTCTTGCGCACCTCCCCGAAGTCCAAGGCAGCGGTGACTCCGACGACAATATATGTGCCTGTCTTCTCGTTGAGACAGGCGACGACGAATGGCAGACTCTTCCGCTTGCTCAACGCGCTTGCGGCGTTTGTGCCCGAAAGCCTGTCTCGCAATGCGTCGACTAACCATAGGGCCAGCCGGGATAGGACACCTGGATGTGCGAACAGGGCAAGATCTGGACCCTGCGTCAGGACTACTACACGGTGACCCCTAAGTGTCCGAATGTCCTGCTTGTCGATGATGGAAGTTCCTTGTCGGATGATAGCGCGGTGAAGGGACATGGACAGGTTTAGGGCGCGTCGTAGCTGGTAGATGCTGGGTAAATTCTGTGGTCAGCATGGCAGCTTGACGGTAGTATCGAAACACTCACTCGTCCAATGCGTCGAAAGCTGTCCAGAAATTTCGTACCCACCACTGTAACTCTTCCTCCGGCTGGCCCTCATCATCCTTGCCTTTGGCCCCAGCTCCAGCAGCAATAATACCGCCGACCAGAACGTTCTCCTTGTCCTCGTCCTTCCTGCCGCTGCCTTCCCGCCCCCCAGCATCCCACACCCTCCCCGCTCCGAACCACTCGCCGCCATTTCTCGCACCCTCCACTTCGACCTCCATCCTTACGCCCCCCGCAACATCCAGTAAAGCGGACATGGCTTCCACTGCGTCGCACGCCGATATTGGTTGTGAGAGGTAGCCGTAACATCGCGTGAACGACGGATAGGTCAGTTCCACGAGCCCATATTCTGGGGCTATTTGATCGAGTTTGTTTCGTAGTGAGAGCTTGAGGTCTTTCGCCATGTGCGAGAAGGATTGTTGTGTTTCTATCAACGAGAATCTATAATTTCATGAGAATGTTACAACGCGGTCTTGGAGAACGGACATACCCCATCTTTGCCAATAGTCCAGTTAGCCGTTTCCTCCCCTTCTCCTTCCAAATACCCAATTTGCTCGCGACGTAACCCGAATGGTACATGGCGTCATACAAGTTCCAATGTCGGAAGAGCATGAATCGAAGCTCTTCTGACGCATATATCGACCTGTCGTCGGGATTTAGGGCTTTGAAGTCACCGTCTCTGATAGCAGAGGCTGGTGGCGCCGGGTTCATGCGGGCGACTTCGTCATTATAAATGTTATGGTATTTGTCGTATTCATCCCGAGATATTCGAGAGGTGGTGTATTGATAGGTGAGTCCGAGAACAGCAAGCCTAAGCTTTGTGAGTTTTGTGAACCATACGGGTATTGGGGCGGCGTACCATAGAAGATCGTTGTCGACGCGCTCGAGCACGGTAGCAAGGATGTAAATTGTGCCTGAAGCACTTTGCCCGTACCAAGTTCCCGACATGTAGTGTTTTTCCAGCTGAGCGGCGTACATGTCGCGTTCTTCTCTTGAGACGCGGTCAGGTTTCTGCAACAGTGGCATGAGTTCCCTGAATACGACAGTGGATTGAAGCGTTACTCACGTCAACTTTCCTACGCTTTCTTGGTGTGCGGTCGCCCTCTCCCAAAGAACGCCGTTTGCCCGTCGAGCTACCTTCCTCGTACTCGTCTTCTTGCTCCTCTTCCTCTTCATCGCGTGCAGATTCCATGTCTGAGTCTTCATCCGAGTCGGGTTCCGGCTCGTACTAGCACCATGCTCAACACGCGCAAACTTCGGACAGCCTCAGCCCACTCACAGTGAGGACCTCCCACGCCTTCCGCTCAGCCTCCATGCGCTCCGCACCGCCGTCGTCCCATACCACGATCCGATCGCCGTTCTCGCCTCCACCGAAAAGACTCGACAAATTCTGCGGACGCGACGAGTCGATAATGTGCACCGTCACTTTGGGGTCGAAGTCTCCGAACCAGTCGGGGGATGGAAGGTCGAGAATCGCGCCCATGTTTAGCAGGATGAGCGTGTGCAGCTTTGTGGAGGTTAGTACGTGTTGTTGCTTGGGGTAGATGGGAGGCGCACGTCTGAATATGTCGCGAGCTCGTCGCGCATGCGCTCGAGTTCAGCGTGTCCGGATACTGGTATGAGCCGGTACATCACGTCGTCCTGTTTGAAGAGGTCTGCCAGCATGCGGGCCGCGCAGAGGGCGTCGACGTCGGGAGCCACGAGGACAATGACCGAGGAGGCGGAGGTCAGGGGAGAGCGGCGGTGGACGGTGAGTATGTTTGAGTAGGCTTCTGCATAGGACGGTCGCGCCGCCGACGCGAGTTGGGGTGGAGGCAGGTAGACCATGGTCGATCACAACGGAGCAGCTGGGCTCTTCGTCGTCCTCGTCGTCGTATGGAGATGAAGGAACGAAGAAAGACGGGCTGAACCACGAAGAGAACCGCGAAGTGTAACGAAAAGGAGGGTGCTGGCGCGTGACGGTGACGGTCACGCAAGTCAACGGACGCGTCACACTCAACGGCGCGTCCTCCGTGACCGCACGCGTTGTCATTGTTGTCACGTGTGACGTGACGCGTTTTTCTCGAATTCCGGTAGGTGAGCAGGGGGGACGGCTATGCACAACTAGCTAATTACTGAAGCGTCGTATGGTATCTAACCTAGAGCCAGCTCCTCTTCTCTTGAATATCCCTCCTCTTTCCACGAATACCCCACACTCCCCAGTTCGTCTTCACCATGACCCGAGGGTCGAAATCAGCCACCTCCCACTTCTCACTTCCGAAGGAGTTCGGGCCAGGCGTAATAACCCAGTCAAACTCTCCAGCGATCTCCGGTGCCTGGGAGAGAGACTTGATATCCCGCTCGACATCCGCTGGCGAAAAGCCGGTGACGAAAATCGGGCATTTGGTCGCAAGCAGAGCGGGAATTACCGGTCCCCACTCTGTCGGTGAGGCTATTTGCAGAAGAGGCTCTCCGGTTTCTTCAGAGACACTCTTCGGCGAAGGGAAACCAAACCCAGGCGAAAAGAGGAAGAAGCAGTCGGTGTAAGGGTCGAACGACTCCATGAACTGGGGGTGGACCTCCGAGTAATTTGCTTGCATGCCGGTGACGGTGAGCTGAGGAGTGTATGGCACGGTGTATGACGGCACGCCATACTCTTGCAGCGACTCTCGTGTGCGCTTCAGGCGCGCGATAGGTGCAGGGGTCGGTGGCTCGTAGACATTCGGCAGATAGACCGGCTTTTCCTCATCTTCCACCTTCTCTTCTTTTGCTGTAGTCGCCGTGCTGTTTTCGGTCTCTGCGTTGGTAGCGTCAGAGGATGCTGAGGGGGCAGCTTCTTTGGCTCCCTTCAAACGCGAATCGCTGTTTGGTGGCTTCGGCAGTGAAACCTGAGGCCCAATGAAATAAAGATGGAAGAGGGCTGAAGGGAACAGTAAGCAAAGCTGCTCCCAGACGTGCGGTGGCAATGACGATTCAGCACGGGCGCCGAGGATGAATATCCGAGTCTGTGGCTTGTCCGCCGAGGCCTCTTCAGTTTCGGGTGTCCCAGGGGGGACGTGCAGAGTCGTCCGCAAAGCTAAGCAACGACATGAATGAGCCAACTTCGGTCTCCGGATGTGGCTTGACACGTACCAGCAAGTGAGCGACTGCCTTCTGGAGTAAGGCGTTGGTTACTCAAGGTCAAGTTGCTGTGCTGGTGCAAGACCGAGCCGACAGTGATAGGGTAGGTGAGAAGCTTGCTAGCATGTCTCCGAGAGCGTTCGGTGTCCATCGACGGGAAGCCGCGAGTGTACCAGAGTAAATCCCAGTTCGCGAACGAGATAGCTGCTTCTGAATCCTGTGGGCCTGCGAGTTTCGATGAGCCAGACGTAGCGAAGCACGGAGGTTGTACATACCTGGCAGTTCAAATTCCTTCAGCCGTCTACCACTCCGCAGATCATGCTCGTCCTCATTGACCTCCCTCAGTCGAGAACAGTACTTTTGATGCTCCTCGTCCTCCTTCCAATGCTCTTCAGAGCAATGTGTTGGCCAGCCACAATCCGGACACTCGAAGTTGGCAGCCTTGGGCTGCGCCTGGGTGTGCAGATGTGAGGTAGTGTGGTGTGAGGCGCAGACAGGACATGGTGCAAGAGTCTGAATGGCCTCTCCGCGTGCTTTGATCGCTGGGAATGGCGACTTGGAGAACGGGTGGAAGAGATTGTCCTCGGTGAGGATGGGCTCCGGCTTTGCTTTCTGGCCTGCAGCGGGCTTCTTGAACCAGGAGAAGAGAGTGCGCGAGCTAGCAGGGCGACATGAGCGCAGACAGGCCCGGCGGGAGAGCAGCACCGTCGAGCGGTGAAGGGGCGAAGAAAGGGCCATACCATTTCGCGAGGCGCTCCTGCGCTTTCCTTCCGGCGACGCGTCGATCTCAGATCCCGGCATCACCGTCTTATGCGCTGACCACCACCACGCCATGCTCGCCACACGCCTTCTTGCAAGGTCTCTACCAACAATACAACCGAGAACATATTTATCAGGCATTCAGGCTTTGCGACAGCCGTGCTTGAGTAGAGCGTATGCTCACTCTCGATTTCCGGAACGAGGACCAGGGGCTAGCAGGAAGAGGGAGCGGTTGGAGAGGCTGAACAGCCGACCTTCCCTCGCTACCCAAGAAAAATCTGCACCCGGTACTCAGTTTGAGGAGAAAACTTCCGCAGAGAGTTCGCCTTTGTGGGAAGAAGCAAGTCAGCGTGTGGCGCCCTCGCCCGTCGATCCTGTGGAGGGACTCGGTAATCTATTACAGAACAATGATGTCCTGGTCATAACAAGGTAATCCTGCAAAGAGCTTTCAATTATCTGCTAGGTCGCTGAATTCGAACTTCTCAGGCAAATTGAGATGCTTAATATTTTCGTTGGTTTCGAACAATCAAACCGATATGTCATTGGTATGTTTCTTGAGGAACATATACTTTTGAAGAGCAATGGATAACCGAATTCATCAGAGAACGAAACGGGAGACACATTGGGATACATCGTCGAAGAGCCTCGAGGCATCTTCTCGATGTTTTCTCGCCAGCTTTTCCGCACTCATCGTCCATTCCGCGCACTTGTCATGGATCCTTCTGGTGCCCCTCTACTGTGGGTGCGTCAACATGCCATTGGATCATCCCTTGTAGCTGATAGATAGTTGACGGACAGTTGCGTCGCCCATTCGCATGGATCAACTCTCGCATGTTTGTCCAAAAACTCAACGAGACACAAGACGTGACGCCCGAAGGAGAGCCAATCCTCGACACATTCGCGGAGGTGCAGCAACGCTGGCATCTCTGGCGACGGCGGTACGAAGTCTACATACGGTATGATCTTCCTTCACGTTTTGTACCGCTCCCGTAAACCTGATACAAAACCAGTGACACCCCCCGCCGCATCCTATCTCTTGCATCCGACCCGCAACCGGAGACGGAAGCCTCCACGGATGTGCTATTCAAGCAGCTCGCCAATATTGATGAAGGTTTCTGGGCGTGGTACTTCACACTGCGTGACGAGCACGGCGCCGACATCGCCAGCGTGAACCGTGCGTTCCGTGGCTTGGGCCGTGAGGTAAGACCCTTACTCGTTCGTTGTTCACGGGGCGCGCACTCTAACCAAAAGCTATTTGATTAGATCCTCACAGACACGGGAAAGTATTACGTTCGCTTCGGTCCCCAACCTTCCGACTCGGCGGATCTCGTATTGCCTGCCCCCGTTGCTAGTCGAAACCTCAGCTTGAACGAGCGAGCCGTACGTCACAGTGAGCAATAGCTCGGTCGTCCCTACTAACATATGTCTCACAGCTTGTGCTCGCCCTGGCTGTGAATATTGACTTCGATTACTTCTCGCGGCATTCAGGGGGAGGGTAAGTACTTCAATTGACCAATTCTCACCACCCTTTGCTAAAAGGTTCTCTATAGGGGATGGGGCTTGCCGTTATTATTTGCTGTAGGTGAATAGATGATACAGTCCAGTCGCGTAGGCAATGCAGCCAGAGCTTGGTATGATACTGCTGTTTTCAGCGCTCTTGTCACTCGCGCGTTTTCGAAACGAATCGCGCGCGTCTACCCTAGACTAGGGTTTCCGACGACCGCAGAGCAGAATGGCTGTAGCTCTGCCATTTCTCATCTGTTCCTCAAAATTCTTGTTTGTATGTGCTACTATAATTCATGCGCAGGGACTGACGTCGAGATTTTTGCGCTTTATCTCCATTTTCGAGACTGCCACCGGGTAGCCCTCCCGACGTCTAGAACGGCGACCACGGGTGCTCCCAGCCGAATTAAATTTCCCCCTTTCGTATAGGCGTACTATAAATGTATATAGATGTCGTGATGGAGCGATTTTGTACTTTCCCTGCTTCAATAGCATATTTTAGCATACCCCTTCTTCATGCACATGCCAACATTTTCCACAAGCTATTGGTCGCGCATTTTCGTGTATTCAGGCTCATCATATCACTATCTGTAGTATGAAATAAGTTTCCGGCGGCACGGTAAGGTCCTCTTCTCGGTTCTCGCGGTAAACTGACACATACTATGACCTTTGCAAGCGAGCCTAAAGGGCGGATAGTTGAAGCATTTTCGCACAGTTTAGAGTAGGAACAGTGTATATACCTATATTGTAACAATTACATGCAATTGATAGTGTCCTAGATGGTCTACAACCAACTCTGTACAATATCAACTGACAGGTCAAAGGGGAAGAGATACAAGAAACCGAAACGCGCAAATGACAAGGATTGCGCTCCGTCACGACATCTATATACATTTATAGTACGCCTATACGAAAGGGGGGAATTTAATTCGGCTGGGAGCACCCGTGGTCGCCGTTCTAGACGTCGGGAGGGCTACCCGGTGGCAGTCTCGAAAATGGAGATAAAGCGCAAAAATCTCGACGTCAGTCCCTGCGCATGAATTATAGTAGCACATACAAACAAGAATTTTGAGGAACAGATGAGAAATGGCAGAGCTACAGCCATTCTGCTCTGCGGTCGTCGGAAACCCTAGTCTAGGGTAGACGCGCGCGATTCGTTTCGAAAACGCGCGAGTGACAAGAGCGCTGAAAACAGCAGTAATCCATCATGTTTCGATGCAAAGCAACTCGACGAAGTACAATGTATAAGTTACATGGCGAGAGCGTTATCCTACGAGTCTATTGTCTCTCGCAAGGACTATGTGGAAGGAACTACCAGAACAAGCATCGCTTCTCCTGCGGAGGGTTGAGCTAAAGAATGGATTCAATCAATACGGGTGGGTCATGTCCAGTATGTGTGCACCAACCTTGGCTTTGGGGGAGCACTTGAAAGCTTTCGCAAACTCTGGAATGTTGTACACGGTGCCGTCGACGCGGTATACGTTGGGTGAATGAGGATCCGTCCGCACTCGCGCGACCTGAAAGTATAGAGGGGGCGTGAGTATTATTGTCGGTCCGGAAGATTATAGAACGTACAGCAGCCGCGGGCTTGATGTTCTGTGCCCATGCCCGGGCGAACGAGATGAAGAAAAGTTGGTTACTGCGCAAACTGATAAGTATCGGTAACGATGGCGGGGTATCACAGGATACGCACCGAGTGAAGTTCAGACCCGGCAGGAGATACTCGTTGCCTGCTTCGTCTGAAGCGTCGAATTGGGCCTTCCAGGCACGATAGGCCTGGATCAAACCTGTATCACCGATGTTCTCACCCGATGTCCTGTCACAGGTCGTCAGTTTCAGCAATGTGCCTTCCGACACAGAACATACAAATTTCCCTTAAACGCGTAGCATGTCAGTCCATGAGAGGTAACAAGGATGAGGTAGACGTACGTTGACATGGATCTTCCCTCCCTGGCCGTCGTCGATGGTGTATTCTAGTAGCATGGTTATGAGGTAAACTCGTGAAACGTGGGGGCGGAGACTTTACCGGAGTATTGTTTGACAATACACGACTGGATCTTGTTGAAGCCCTCGCTCGTCGCATTAGTCCACCACTGCTCGAGTTTCCCGTCTTGGTTGTACAGCCGACCGGCAGAGTCGAACGCGTGCTGCGAGGGTCTGTAAGCCGTACGTCCACATGAGTCTAAGTTACTATATATGCTAACCGTAAGTTCGTGAGCGGCAACCTGGCCAAAGGAGCCGTAGGACATGTATCCAGGCCTGTTGGCGTTGTATCAGTCATAGAGAATAAGCACTTCAGCGACATTATTTACCAGCTTTGAGAGAAGAACGGGTCTTGAAGGATTCCGGCAGGGAAGACAATCTACCGATATGTTATTGGAGGAAGAAAATCATGTGCATCTCTAGGCTACTCACCTCGTTGGATGGCGGGTTGAAGTAGGCGTTGACCATCGAAGGATACATCTCCCACGCCTCTTGATCACGCTGCTTGCCGAGTTTCTGCCACTTTTTGTAGACATCGCTGGCGCTGAGGTAGAGATGAGGGACTCGATAGAAGTACGCTAGGCGAAAATGAGCATACCTCGCACTCAACATGTTCTCGAAGAAAGTGGTCTTATGGATCTTGACAATCGAATAATAGTTCGCGATCGAGCGAGGGTTGCGTGTATCGGGCGAAAGTGGGAACCCAACTTTGACGCGGATGGCGTCGGCCTGAAGACAGTTCAGGTAGGTCGCGTAGGAGATAATGATATTTACTGACCTTTCCAGCGGCGGCATCTGCGCTCTCTTTATCCATCCAGTCAATGTGCTTGAGGGAATTCTTGAAAGATTCAATGATGTCTAGCATACCATCCCTTTCAGTTTCGCACAACGAGAAACATGATCGCACGCACCTGTAATGACCTTTGTACCCTTCTCCCTGGAGTCGCCATTGAAGACTTCTTTGACGAAATATCTGCCAGCGGCGAAGCCCAAGGCATCCTCCACGCGACCGACACAATATTCCGCACGGTCACCCACGGCACCAGGCTTGATACCGCTAAGACGCTCCTGAAGACTTCGGACAGCCTTCCACGCCTCCGTGGTTGCGCCGAGATGGCTTGCTAACGCAAGAGCAGCACGGACCTCCAAGTAAACTTCTACCGTTTCGTGGGACGTTTCGGCGAGAATCTCCGAGAGCGATGCGGCGTAGGTGGTCGATGTGAGGATGACGCGGGTGGGGAAGTTGCGTGGTGTAAATGTGGAGAAATAAGTATTGAAAGCGATTTCCGGCAACGCGTCTGTGAGGTTGGATATTGGTGCTGGATTATATGTAGCGATTGGATCCTGGAACAAGATGTCCCTAGAGTAATAGAGTTCGTCAATAGCGATACTAGAATCTCGAGAACGTGACTTACAAGTCCAAACCCGCGTTAGCCAGCTTCCTTTCCAGTTGGATGATGTTTTTGGCGAGTTTAGGAGCTTCCTTCGTGCGGTTGATGGGCTTGTGATCACCTCCGTCGCCAGGCGTATCGGGGTCTTGAGGGTCCCAAGGAGGCCACGGCCAGGGTGGCCAGACTCTCAAACGTTCTTCGTGGACGGCGAGGGCAGGAGCTGCAGGCATCGTAAGATCAAGAGGATCATCATCTTCGTCGGCTAGGGTGACTATGAGGCGTTCAATGACTGAACGATAGAGGTCTACGACAGATTCCTCTTCATAATATTCCTGTGCGGTTCGTGAGTGCTAGTCGCGAAGGGAATATAAATGTATAAACCTTGGACGGCAGACCGAGGCTAGGTTGCGTGAACCAGAGAGTCATAAAATTGGGGTCTTCCCCTACGTCGCCTTCAATGTCTGTGTCGAAGAGAGCGCTGATGCCTATGTGGGTGGTCAGATGGTGTGGAGCCGATAGAACCAGTCCATTTACCTCTTGAATGAACATACGCAAGTGACGCTGTCAGCCCCTTCTTGTACTTTTCCTTGCCTTCCTTGGAGTCCGAGCGTGGTTGGTTGTCGACAGAAGTACTTTCTCCGCTGAACAACTTCCTGATGTTGCGCACAACATGTAGGAGCGGCTCTTGACCGCGTGCATCGAGAAGGTCTTCATCCATGCAAGAGCCGTATAGGCCACGAAGCTTCTCCAAAACAAGAACGTCATAAGGATCTTCTGCTCCTTCGGCCAGACCGGCGGCATGGTAAATTGAGGAGGAGTCTTCTGACAGAATCTGTTGAATGAGACGCTTGTTCTCTATGGAGAGCTTCTCAAAGGTGCCGTATTTGCCCTTGTCGGAGGGGATGGGGTGCTCCTTCATCCAACCACCATCTATGAGGGTGCCGAAAGTGTTAGGCCCTCTCCGTCCACATATGTGACAGGGATTACATACTAGCAAAATCATAGAAGTTCTCGCAGGGGTCGTGAGAGTCATCCAGAGATGAAAGGACCGAAGCAGCGAGTTTGATGCAATCCGGAGAGAAACAGGTTTTCTACGAAGGCGCGTGAACTAAGAGCGAATGCGTGGACGCGTGAGCCATACCTCGTTGGGCACACCAGTGGGTGCTGGAGCCGGAAGTACCACGGTCGTTGTCGAAACCGCAGTAGAAGTGGTGATAGCGGTCGTAGTCGTGATAGTCACGCCAGTACTCGTGCTCAGTTGGGTCGTAGTAACACTGACTGTGCCGGTCTGTGTTTCAGTGTATATCTCGGTGTGGGTGGCGGTGTAGGGTGGTTGGCTGCCACCACCGCCACCTCCGCGGCTGAGTTTATGTTGTGCACCCGCGAAGAGGCCGATGAAGACAGAGCTCAAGATGAGAAGCACGAGGACGAGAACAAGCAAGATCTTGGTGAGTGTGGTCAGAGGCTCAGTGACAACATGAGAAACGCGTTGCAAAAAGGACTGTTCCGTTGGCTGGTGCTGGCTTTCATCAGGGTGAGATACATTCTGCAGCAGGGGGGCGGTCTCTGCGCGTCGGGGCATGAGCGCGTGAACGGCATGAGGGGCAATCACTTACGACCTTCGTCGGTGGACGGGCGAGCCAGCCTAGAGTCCGCCATGGTGGCAGTCGGTAATGCGCTAGCGGCGGCGCTCTGCGCGTTGTCGTCGCCGCGCGTCGGTGCCGTCGAGGTCGTGGTCGTCGGCGTGGACGCTGCGAGGAAGCAGGTTGCCCTCGCAGACGCGCACCGCAATGAGCCGTTGCCGTAGGCGCTCATTCCACGTGTCTCGCGGATCAGCGCGGCGCCGGCGTCTCTCCGCTCGCTCTCTCGCCGCTTTCCTCGAGCGCGAAGTGTCACAACTTTCGCCCGCTCAGCTTGCTCCCCGCTGCTAGCAGCGTCCCCGACGGTCTTTACCTTCCCCAAGATGCATCATGCTCGGCGTTCTGTCCGTCTGAAACGACCGGGCTCTCGCAACAGCGCGACCTCAGCTAAAGTTGCAGTATGTGTGTCTGCCCACCAATTGACCGCCGTATCTGATTGTAGTTGCAGCTCAAGGACCCTGGACAATGGCAAGCGCAACGGCCACCATCTAACAGCTCTAGCTCCATGTCTCCTCCCTCCGAAATTCCTGGCTTGAGCAAATGGGCTCGCCCTCCCCCGCCGCCAGTTTCACAGACGCCTCTACCCAGCATGAGCAAATGGGCGCCGCCATCTGGTTATCAGCAACAACTGCAGCGTCCTCCGGGATATTCGCGGACGCCCCCCTCCTGGACGTCGTCCTCGGGCAGTCGGACAGCCGAGAAACGCCCTGCAAAAGAGCCTCCACCTTTGCCCATGAGTGTCCCGTCCTCTCAGCGACTTAGTAGATGGGGTCTTGCAGATCCAAACACCAGCACCTCCTTTCGCCGCGACCCACCACCTACTCAGTCAACGAGATCATCTCAAGCCTTTGAACGCGACGCACTACCGCACCGCAATAGCCCGGTTCCAAGTTCGTCCTCGCAGCCCTCGCAGCCCTCTTATCGTGTCTCTTCGAATAGCACGGTATCCAAAAGCGACGTGCGCAGGACGCCATTTACTGAACAGGTACCACGAGGCATCGACTTGGAGACAGATGCAGAGCTTTCATCTACCGGGGACGGCACTAGGACTAGTAGAACTCGGCGCATGGTGGAAAAGGATTCCTATAAAGCTAGGGGATCTTTATTGTCGGGGAAGAACTCTTTTCGGAGGGAATCTGACGAAGGCGAGATCGATGCGACGACGTCGAAAGAGAAGTTGAAGCTGAAGAGAAAGAACAAGCCGGTCAATCTCAAGAAAGTCACCGCTGACGTGTTCATACCAAGCCTGATCTCTGTCGGTAACCTCGCACGTTTGCTCAATGTCCGTCTTGGTATGTTACACCAAAACTAACATCATTGTTCTATACTTACGCTGTCATAGATCGACTGCAGCGCAGGATGACACAAGTGGGGATGGGCGAAGAAACCTCGTATGACCACGGTAAATACTCCTGTGTATGTCTGTCAGCACTTACTCACTTCATTGCGCAGTCCTCACAGCTGAATACGCATCACTGATTGCTATGGAATTCAATCGAAATCCTGTCGTCAATGACGAGGCCGCGTTCGATATCTACCCACCGTAAGTGGACTTTTCGATCCGAAGACTTGATTCTGACCGTCCTTAGACCATTGACCGCCGACCGTACGAGCCTGCCCTCCCGCCCACCTGTGGTAACCATCATGGGTCACGTTGACCACGGGAAGACAACCTTGCTGGACACTCTACGCTCGTCATCAGTGGCGAAGGGGGAAGCTGGGGGCATTACACAGCATATAGGTGCATTTTCTGTACCTGTACCCCATGCCGACTCGAACGGTCAAAGGACAATCACCTTCCTTGACACTCCGGGGCACGCAGCTTTCTCTGCGATGCGCGCTCGGGGTGCCTCCGTTACCGATATTGTGGTTCTCGTCGTTGCCGCCGATGATGGAATCATGCCACAAACTCGGGAAGTCCTCGAGCTTGTGAAGAAAGAAGGCAACAAAGTCGGATTGGTTGTGGCAATCAACAAAATAGATAGACCCGGTGCAGATGTTGTGCGTGTCATCTCATTACTCTCCGAAGACCCCCATCTTTGCAATATCATCCGTGAGTATTGGAACACCAATGAGCTCACTCCATCCACAGAGCCGCGTGGAAAATTCGCTACTCGCTGAGGGCGTGCAACTTGAGACGTTTGGTGGAGACATCCCTGTGGTGCATGTATCGGGTCTTACCGGACAGGGCCTTCCAGACCTCGTCGAAACCATCTCCACTGTGGCCGAGGTGCAAGACATCCGCGCAGAGCAAACCGGCCCTATCCAGGGTTACGTTCTAGAGTCCAGGGTCGACAAGGGTCTAGGGTACGCTGTTTCTTCTTCTCCGCGGACTATGAACTAACGGCGTCATGGACAGACCAGTAGCCACTGTCCTAATCCTGCGCGGGCAACTGACACCAGGCGCAAACATGATCTCGGGCGCCGCGCATGGTAAGGTTCGCCTATTGAAATCCCCGGCTGGCGAATCGATGAAGCTTGTCGGCCCTGGTGACGCGGCGTTAGTTTCCGGATGGAAAGAGCTTCCGAAGGCTGGCGACGAGGTGCTTCAGGGTACGGAGAACGAGATCAAACGCGCGCTGGCCAACCGCAGCCGCAAAGCGGATATTGAGGCGACGATCCAAGACGCTGAAGCTATCAACGAAAGTCGGCGGGCGGAGCGCGAACACAGGGAAAAGGAAGAGGAGGAAGGCCCTTCTGTGTCTCATAGCCAGGAAGACCAGAAGAAAGAGCTCCGACTGGTCATCAAGGGCGATGTGAGTGGGACCGTCGAGGCCGTATCTGGCGCGGTGCAAGGCATCGGCAACCACCTTGCAGGTGTCAAGGTTATTGCCACGGGCGTCGGCGAGGTCTCTGAGTCCGACGTCATGAGAGCGAAGGCTGTGGACGGTGCGTCATTTATGAAAGTCCTTGATTTTTTGCTGAATGGGGACGCAGGCATGGTTGTGGCGTTCTCGGTCAACACCCCGCGTCCCGTCCGCGCGATCGCGGCCAGCCAAGGGGTTACAATACTGGAGTCGAGAATCATCTACGCCCTGATGGATGAGGTCAAGAAAAACGTCATCGACCTTCTACCGACTACCACCGAGCACCGTGTCACGGGCGAAGCGACAGTTCTCCAGTTGTTCGACATTCACCTCAAGGCCATGCAAACCATGAAGGTGGCCGGATGCCGCGTCACCAACGGCACGGTGGAAAAGAACAAGAAAGCGCGAGTTGTGCGTGACGGGGAGACGGTCTTCGAGGGTAACTTGTTTGCCTTTCTCTATCTGCACCCTCGTTACTTAATCTTTTGGCCCCAGGTAACCTTGAGACATTAAAGCATTTGAAGCGCGACATCACGGAAGCGAATAAGGGCCTAGAATGCGGAATGGCGTTTGAAGGATGGGATGACCTCCGCGAGGGCGACATCATAAAGACGTACCAGGAGGTGGTAAAGCCTGGCACATTATAGAAAATCGCTAACCCTTAGAGCCACACCGTGGCATCCCGTAGCATAATCATAGTTATACATCCACGCTTTATTTGTAATGTCCTCGCATGCGCGCACACATCACGCTTCACTCAGAGAGTACAGTTTATGCCCGAGTACGAGCGGCGTTTTGATCATCTAGGACAAGCTCTTTCGCACCTATTGTGCCAGTGCGCCCGCTAACCCCAAAGGTCAGGTTCATGGGTACTGACCGATCGGTTTTCTCGAGCACGGCCCACGAGCGAGTGTCCGACTTCTTCAAGAGCAATTCAACCTATGTCGAATGCAAGTCAGAAATCGGGATAAATTTTCCAGGGGTTGTGCGATTACGAACCTTCGTACCGTAGTACTTGAAAGATGATGCCACCGCATCGATTGGTCCGTATAGTTCAAGAGTACGGCGGAAGCGTTTGGACCCAGGAAGGACGAGATCGAGCAAGATCTACGCTACTTCAATTTCTGATTCCAATGTCGCAAAGGTTGAGAAACTGACCTCGTTCGCCTCAAACTTCACTGTACTTCGCTCTTTGTCAGCCTGCTTTGCAAAGACAGAGACATGAACTTCGGATGGAGTCTGGTAGTGATCGATTCTGCACTCCGTGAGCTGCTCTGACTATAGATCCCGTAAGACACCATGTCAAAGGTCAAAGGTTGGGACTCACGCTAGATGGCTTACTCTTGGGAACGAAGAGATGGCGTCCCGTCTTGCAGCCCTCAATCTTCAGGAATTCATCGAATTCGAGCACGCGCCGCTTGCAGCAGAGGTACCCCTTGACACGGAATGAGGTGAGCTGCAGGCCACATACCAGCCGCACAAGCACCCTACCTTGCTACCCTCGTGGAAGATGGGCTATTATACATATAAATAATTGACACACACATAAACAGCAGTTCGACGTACCGCTTTGGGATGGTAGACGCAAATTGCCTCCTCGCCTTCACCTAATCTGCTCACTTCGTCACTGACATAGGTCTTACCACAGCCCTTATGCCGACATGTGGCACCGACCGAAACGGGAGCGGATATATCGTCCTCCTCTTCCTCCTCCACGACTGGTGTTGAAGGAGTAGGTGCGGAAACTTGCGTGACAAAGGTCTGCTGACTAGGCTGAGATTCAGGCTTAGGAGTTGGGGGTGTAGAGACGACTGGCGTCGATGGTTTCAGTGGCTCTGGCTTTGCAGGCTCAGCAGTGTGTTGCCCTTGAGTACAGCCCTGGAATAATTAGTCAGTCACGCCAGATAAGCTGGAGCAATTAACAATCACACCGAGATCTTCATGAAGTCATCGAAATCCAACACAGGACGGTTCACATCCTGGCAGCAGGACCACGACTTGAGGCCCTCGTGGAAGACCTAATCGCGCGAGTAAATTGTCGGATCCATACAAAGAGCTTGAAGGAGCGTACTGGTGCACCCGAGTGATACGAACAGCTCCCTTCGGCGTTGTTGGCGGGCTCAAACTCCTGGTTGCAGCCCTTGTTTGTACAGCGCACCATATTCCTGTATGTTTTGGTCGACGAGATGAGAGATGAAAGAGAAAATCGGCAAAGGACGAACGGATGAAGAAACTACAAGGCGCGTTGCCCGAAAGTGCCAGAATGATCCCGTGGCATGTGACTCGCGACGCGTCGCGTCTATCTGGCGCTTTTCGGCGTTGGCCGGCGCCGTGTATCGAGACGATCTCTGCACTCTCCATCAATTGCCTGTCTTGCTTCAACCACGAGCCGGTTAGCAGAAAGTGATTCACCCGGCTCGCGGTGTTCAGGCCACGAATTATTGCACACAAGTATTACAGGGATCGGTGCAAGCAACCTTCAGCCAGAGGTCGAAAGCAAATCGAGTAACGGTATGTCTACTCTTTCAGTTAGTACTTCTACACGAGGCCATAGATCGTGGTAGCGTTAACTTGCGAGTCTCCTTCAGGCATCTCTTCGCCGCTCGTACTGCAGACGAGACCGGGGTCCCCGCGAAAGGCGCACATTGCATCTGTTCTTCCAGGCCGTCTTTCACTGGTCCAGAGCGCCATGACACCCACCAGTGATGCTATTTAGGACACGCTGCTGCGGCGTGTAGTCCAATGGATGGGCAATAAATTGCCATCACACCGGACGGCCCCCATTGGCAGTGAGTGCGCGCCCTGGCCCCAAAAAATACTGTGCCGAGCAACTCATACCTGTGTATCTGGGAACGATCGTCGTAGCACTCCAGCAATTCTAGGGCTCGCAGCCTGCGACGGAACTGGCGAAAGATCGCAAGACTCATTCGCTGCGATTGGCTGTGTCAACTCCCATGATGCATCGGTACGAGTGCTCGCCACACTTCGACCTGAAGGCGCGTGGTACAAGCCGACGACGGCGATAACAGGGGAGCGCCTGTAATTTTCCCTCTACCATGCGACCGCTTGAGGACATCACATTGGCTGGCGTGGTCTGCAGACTTCTCTTGAGAGCTAACAGTGACCGAGTAGATGATGGAAGGGCATTATAGAAGTAGGTGATTCCACAGGCCAGCTCTCTAAATTTTTAAGGGTTCGCTGAAGTCGCCCAAGTATAGGCTACATACACGCGAAGCTTTGTCCAGGGCTAGGTCGCCCCTCTTCTTCGACCGCCGATGAAAGGCGGTGTTTTGGGGGTGCGCACAGCGTGAGTGATGTTCGTGCATGAATGTGGACATCCGAGCAAACAGAGCGCTGCAGAGCAATCACACATCGGCGGTCGATGTGCACCTGAGACGCAACGTTGGTAGAACAACGACCTCACGTCCGCCTGCAACTTCCAACACCTAGGCCCCACTCTCTCGCCTACTCTACGGCGGTCGCCAACCCGGTTTACGCTCATGAAGAGCCGGGCTTCGCCTATACAGCGCTCCTCTATCGGAGCAATCGCTGACAGGGCTTCGCCACGAAGTGGATCACGATGCTCTGCCGAATGAATGCCAAAGAAATATGCGACTCTGAGAAGTACTTCGCCGCCGCCCGCAAAGTTTCCAAGTCTGGCGGACACCCCTCATATGTTCCCTACTCCGTCATAAGGGAGGCATGAACGTGTTGGTTATACTGTCTTCATCGTCCCTGCTTATCTGATCGTATGCAGCTCCTCTGCTCTGCGCTGCCAGAACAGAGAATGGAACGGCAGGGGATTTTTATGATATTCAGTCGGGCGGCGCAAGTGACGCCTCCGGCGCCATAAACCTATCGGTCAATCCCCGCGTTCAAGGGATGAGAAATATCTGAAACCCGCGCGGCGACGACGTTCTTATTGCAGATCCCCGTCTTTCTTATTCGGCTCCTCAACTCGTTTACGTTCTCCTCCGACCACTGACAGCTCTACGCCGGGCGCTTTCATCTCTAGTATTCTAGCCAGTGGGTCTTTTCCGGCAGTCATGTCCGGTAAGAATACCGAAAGAATCGCGCAGATTACACGCCCAAGGGGACACATCAGTCATCGAGCGATTAAATGTTGGCAACCCCTGGCGCCTGGTGGGTAGATATTTCCTTGTTTCAGTCGAACAATCCCAGACTTATACCTACGAGAAGGAAACGTGCCGCCTGTTGACGTGTTACAGCTAATTGCCACGCCTTCGGATTAACAACAGCATCGGCTTCCTAACACGTGAGAGTTCTATTCCAGGGTGGCATTCACATTCCCGCCGCGGCTTCCGCGAAGTACATCGACCCGTTGCTTTCGTTGGACGTTTCCAGTTCGAGCCTTTATTGCCGCTACGGTTAAGGAGGACCGCGGATAACGCAACGCGCGGGGATGCAACGACGAGCACCGCGAACCTCCGTCGTGTGCGGACGGCCACCGCGCCTCCTGGTTCACTTCTCAGCAGACCTGCATAGTTCGATCGATCTCTAGGCCTTTCACTTCTCCTCTACAGGCACACTCGGCATGGTCTCGGGCGTTCGATTTCTCCACACGGTACGGTTTTTCCTTGTAGCAGCGTCGAGCCTCCGTGGAATAACTATCGGGCGAAGCGTGAGTCCCTCCCGCTATCGCGCTCGTGGCGACTCTCACCCCTCCGCCGGCAGCATACCTGGCCTTTCATAGGCGCAGTTCCAACGTCATGAGAAGTATCCTTTCAGTTACGGTGCGCTTCGCGAGTTCACGGGAGAACGTCCCGCCCTTGCTGTACGAATACTGCCGCATCGAGCCCCTCGCGGATCCACGAATAGTGATGCCGAGTCTAAGCACTTTATATTCGATCCTCGATAGGGATCTGGGACGTAACGCGAAGGTGTCGTGTCGGTAGGTTTCCGGGCTGCTCATGGTCTCTACCACCCCGTCTTCACTACGAAACGGCCCGGAACGAACCACGAAGACGCATTCGACTTCTGCCCCTGACACTTCAGGCTGAGGCATCGTTCGGCCGCGTTGCATGTGAGCAACGTGGTATCGCGTCTTTTGAGGCACTCACTGGACGTGTCAAGTAAGCGTAGGTATATTCGATGGTACAGGGCCACGATGGGATTGGAAAAATCACGCCAACCCTGGCCCGAAAGCTTCCCAAACCAAGAAACCCACACCCCAGGGGCCCACTCGTCCCAACGTACGCAACAATGTGTTTAACCTTCGATGAAGAGGGGACGCATATGTCTCGTGGTCCGGTGCCCCTGCCTGCCTGAAGAACGCAAGCCAACCTTCGGTTCGCGCTTTATGGAGTAATATAAGAAGTGCAGAATGATGTTCGTGAGCTGCAACGACCCTGTCCACGCGCAGAGCCTTCCGAGCTGCGTCCCACGGACGGCAACTGACTTCGTACGCGAACCCTGCAACGGCCCCACCAGTAACGAGAGTCATAGCGTGTGTGATGCGAGGCCCGTTTTTCTGCACACCGGGCCTTCGGCAGAACTCTGGTGGCTGCTGCTGGAGGAAAGTCTGCGAGAGTTCTTTCGCTGTTATTGCGAACCTACGCGTTATTTCAAAGATGGAGAAGAATACAGCAAATCCTGATGGGGACGTCCATGAGTCTGGGGCACCGACATGAGAAGGCGGCACCGTACCACACGCATCCTTGGCGACACCCCACTTCCATCCATCCCACCCTCGGCCGGCCATATCGCTGACATCGCGCATCCAATCACGCACTTGTCGTGCTTCATGCAACTCGTCTCGCTTGGACTTTGCGAGGTTGCTCCGAGTCCCACGAAAAACCTCCTGCCACGCGTAGGACCAGCCCGTTGCCGGTGACCCGCCCTCGAGGAGGGAGCGAACATTCTCTGCGGGCGCAGCCACCAACGCCTGCGCACCACCAGCCATAGCACCGGCGAGACCGGCGAGGGGGATCGGGGATTGTATGTGAGACTCGAGTGCAGAGGAAGCTTCTGAATATGTAGTCCAGAGCACAGAACCCAGCACGAGGTTGACCATCATCGGGGGTACGAAGTGTTTCGCAATGACAGAGACCTGATATCCACGTAAAAATATGTCCAACACTGCAAGAGTGAGAACAAACCCCTTGCTGTCGGACGAGATGCGAGATGTACTGGGGTGACAAGCTGTGTCCATGCTGGGCAGCATGTATTCTCAGGGTCTGCCAGCCGTTGACTGCGAGAAGTGGGTGACCGTGCGCAGCAAGAACGCGAGAAACACGAACCTTTCGAGGGACGGAAAAGACGGACAGGACGCGAGAAATACAAGGCAATTGACCTAGTCGCGCTGCGGGCGACTGCGGCGTAGAGGTTGTTCACGGTACTCTGGAAGTCCTCGGCATCGTCTTGAGCGGTGGACATGCATAAGAGCCGCCGCAGACGCTGTCGGGGATTGCGAGGACGGTGGCGGGACGAGAGAGCACGGCGAGGTCGCTCGGCTCAGGATGAGTTGACGGCATCCGATTTCGAAGTCCGAGGAGGGCCCGGTAGTTGCCGCTGGGCGCCCTGCACGGAGCGCGCGTATTTCGGGTCCATGAGCGCCCACAGCGCCTTGACTTACACCTCCGCTCATCACCACCGTCGGTTTACCGCCCATGCTGCGAGCTGCTCTGCGCAGCGTACCCGCTTTCGGAGCCCCTCTAACACCCCATATCAGGCAAATTTGTCTCAAGGCGGATGGACTCCCGGTGGACTTTACGTTTTATCCGGCGTTCTTTTCCTCGTCAGAACAACGGCTCCTGCTCTCAACAGCGCTCGAGAAGCTCGACATGTCGGAGCCTCGCAAGGTTCGGCGTCGCCAGAGAGAGTTTTTAGCTTCCCGAACTGTATGCGGACCCACTACAAACACCGTCGATGACCTGTTTTTACCAGACGAATACTATACTTTTGAAGAGGTGCGCCCCAAACCATCTGATGCTGTGTGGCGTGCCGCCATCGAGTATTGAGTCCCCATCTCCGCAGGGTCATTTCGACGGTGTTATTAGACGTTATCGCGAAATGCACGTCTCTTCGTGGCCGCAGGACAAGCCGGAATTGTCGTGTATCTTGACGCGCCTGCGGTCTGTCCACCCAGAGCAGCCGACACAGACCCATTTTCTGCATCTCGCCTCTGACGGAGAGATAATGGTATCAAATATGCCGTCTAGAAGCTTATTGGGCTAAGCTCTTATCTTACAGCCGCACGTTGACAACTTGGAGGCCAGTGGCTCCTGGATTTTAGGTGTCAGTCTTGGTGACCCCAGAGTCTTGCGTCTGGAGTGCGCTGAAGACCCGAATGATTTTCACGAGATTTTCCTTCCGTCAGGAAGTGTGTATATACAAAAGTAGGCTCCACCATAATGATGTCATTTTGGAGACTGATTAATGGTTTTCAGGGACTCGACGCGGTACAAATACAAGCATGCAATACTGAAGGAAGGACGCTTTGGAAAATTAGATTTTGGAGGCGGTCAACGCCTCAGCATCATGATCCGGGTACTTCCTCTCCTTCACGAATGAACTTCGGACAATGACGAAATGCGCATTCACAGGATCTCCATTCTGATTGACAAGCTTACGATACACGATCTCGTATTACATACACGTACCCGGTGCCACATTCTGGAATTTCCTTATAGCGTTGAAATGAGTAACTGCAACACGTCCGGAAATTTGTTCCAGGCCCAATGTAGCCACGGGTGCAGGCCCAGCATGTAGGAACATCTAGGGTGTCTGTCAAGTATTGTAAGTTCCGATATTCGTATCGCGTTCTGGAAGAATTGAGGCCCTTCACCTAGATGTTGCTATGCTTTCCAAAAGTCTGCAAACATCAGCCACCTTTTCCGCTGAGGAATACGGTAGGCAACGCGCTATCCTGCGCATCAAAACTCTATGTCACGGTAACAGTCCAGGCATTCGATAACCATATAATGCTCGGCTTACCCCGTGTTTCCGTGTTCAGTGTCATTGAGAGGCCTAGTCATCACGGAGCAGGTTCGCACCCTCCATTCGTGGCCCACATGTGTGGCGATGCATTGCTGAATTCTGCTCGATAGAGGCCCTGGGCTGAAATAATCTGTCCCGAAAGATGACATGACCGCTTTTCTATGATAATTTCCGTGACTCACCATCATCAGAGCACGACGCCACAAACACGACGCGGCCAGATGCTGCCACCAACAGATCGACGTAGTCTCGAGCTACAGAGAGCGCTTCCAGAGGCGAAGGGTGTGGAATTTCCTCTTCACGCATGGTGAATGCATGGCCTCGCGAGCCTAATGCGCCAGTGATCGCGAGTCGGCCGACAAAACGATTGACGTTTACGGGAGAAGACGGGAGCAGCACGATCAGGGCGACCAGGCTGAGAGTATGGTTCATACAGAAGGTGTGTATCGTCTCTGAGGCATGCCCCCGCTGCGCCGCTGAGCTTGTGTCCAGAGCTATAGGCGCGAGCATTCCCCAGCTGGTACGGGAAGATCCTTCCTTCTTCTTGTGCCATACATAAAGTAGCTTTGGAAGACCGTCAGCAGGGCACAAGGCTTGAGCAGTGAGGCAGATCTCACGGATGAGACGTGTGTAGACTTCCCGGACGATTCAGGCATCCCCAGTGTCGCGCTGTTTGGCGACAATAGGAAGACGGTGTACCCGAGCTCGGAGAAGTTCATAGCAACGTCGCGGGCCACCCCTGTCGGCTGTAGGCATCAGGATATTCATGGCTGTATGGACGCAGGCATGATCCATACCGTCTGCGTCCCCGAGGATCACGATAGCGCTCTGCTCGGAAGGGAACACCCCGCATGGGGGTACAGAGAGCAACCTGGACTCGCAGTCGAAGATCGCTGTGAAGAGGCGTTCTAAAGCGGCCAAGGCGGCCTCTAGGCACACCAAGAAGATGGCGTGCGCGGCTGATACACAGTGGGTGGCGAGTATGGATTTCCAAATTGCGAAACGGGACAAGAGGGCGTGGAGAGGAGCCAAAGGGGCACACATATGTGATGGTGGGCTGTGCGCACGAAGTTTTCGTTCGGCGTACGCAGAGAGATATAAGCCCTCAGAACATGCTCTGGATCTGTAGATGATCCGGATTCAAATCCACCCTTGCGCTCATGCCAGATACGGTCCTCCCGCGAGCGCGCTAACCAGGTCTTACCGCCGATTCCAAAATGAGATGGATCTTCCATTGTCTCCAGCACAGGCCACCACTGTCGAGTTTAAATGTTAAATCCCAGATGTCCGACTCAGACTGCACGTGTAAATACGTATCAATTAGTCAAGGTCTATCCGAAACCCGATAACACAGTATCATACAGCTAGTGTCCGTGAATTCTATGGATACTACAGATGCTCTACGGGTAACTGTGGGTTGACAGTGGGATACAGTGAATAAATAGCTCAGTCAGGAGTCCGTATAGCAGAGGCAGTCCATGGACCTGCTTTTGAAAGGCGACACACATGGTACGTGTGCCGCCGGCGGTCATAGGCGTGTAAGTGCCGCTATCCTATGAACAAACATGAACACCGGTCAATTGTGGGCGATTAGAACAATGGTCTGGAACGCACGCTACTCTCCGCACGGTGCCATCATCGAGTCGGACATCAACGTATTGTTGCCCACCAGCCTAAAAGTAGTAAGGTCAGCCCGCGTCCGAACGATTGGGGCCACGCTCACTTCGCCATGATGGACAGCCAGGACCACGCCGTGGACAACTTGGCCGTTCTCTGCGAGGAAGGTGACTCGGGTGTGTGGCTACACGTGTCATGAGCGGGGGGCATGCTGGCATAGTGGAAAGTCGAGTACGCACTGGAAATCTGTCCATGGAATGAGTTGTGGTGTCTTAGCTCAGTGTATGGTAAGGCGTATATACATGGATCGTTCCTGAAGACTTGGTGCCTCTTTATAGACTCTACGGAATTCGCAGTGAGAAGACTTTCATGAGTGGAAAGTACGAAGGAGGGAAGAAGCGGGAGGCGTACCGACAAATTGAGAACGTGTACGCAGTCCCTCGATAGAAGGGCGGCGATGAAGAGGCCTCTATTGGGAGACTGGGATTATGAAAACGATGTGGAACAGCCTTGTGGCCAGTGTTTAATTTGAGCGTACTAAGCGAACCCGAGCAGGCAGATCTCAACTGTGAGTGATCGCCCGGCAGAAGCACCTCACGCGCATTGACATCGTTGGAATGTCACGTCCAGACTTGCGACAGCCCCGAAACGAGGCACAACAGTAGGGAAGTCCGAGGAAGAGGAACCGGCCAGAGTTCGGAGACTGAATTTTGGAAGATCGAGCTTCACGGGGATGAGAGAATGCAGATATGGGCGAGTGTGCATGAGGGGGAATGCCTGAGAAACACAGTCAGCGCATTTGGTACGTAATAACCAGCGAGGGTAGAGGAGAACGAAAACATATTCCGCAGATCGGTCTTCCCGCTCTCGCGCTGCAAGCTCTGTCCCCGGACGATGCGGCAGGGGTGTCTCGCTATGTGTCATTGGCAGTCGATCCATGCTTCGTGCGGGAGTGTATCGCCTGTGCGAGGTCTCGCCTTTCAGGGGGTGGCATACCGGCCAATAGTCGGTATGCGGTGTACATCGCGGCTGGTGCAGTCGAAACCGCGACGAACGGCGCGCGAGCGTGCTGAGCGTTCTGGACAAGGAGGGCTCGATGATACACGCGCGCAGGCGCAGGCGCACACCCAGCTTACAGACGCCCATCGCGCGCCTTCACCAGCGACCGCCACCCTCCGCGACGATGCCCGCACAGACTCGCCCGTCGGCGCCCGCCTCCCGGCAGGACATGTCCGTCGTGCTCGTTACCGGCTCCTACGACAAGGATATTCGATTTTGGGAGGCCTGGAGCGGCATCTGTTCACGCACCATCTCGCGCACCAACGAAACAGGTGTACGGCTCTCTCTCGCACGCGTCCTGCTTCTCGGCTAAAGCGCGTCCGCTCCCCACAGCAAGTCAACCGCTTGGCAATCTCGCCCGAGTAAGTTTCCGCAGCCCCTTCTGCGCGCTGTGTCCCTCATTCCACCCAGCAAACGGTTCCTCGCCGCCGCCATATACAAGAAAGTCCACATCTATGAAATCGCGAGCTCCTCCTCCACACCGGTGATCACAGTCGGCCTGTCGATCTCCCGTCCGCCTCTCATAAATCCTACAGCTTGTCGTGTTCGAGGGACACAACAACAATATCACGGCCGTATGCTTCCATAGCGAAGGGAAGTGGCTTGTTACGGGCAGTGAGGATTGCACGATTAAAATATGGGATCTCCGGTGCGTTGCCACGAGCATCTCGATCATAATGCTGTCTCCTCATGCTGTCTGACTTTGTGCAGGAGCACTCACCTGCACCGAAATTATGATAACGAGGCTCCAGGTATTGATCCTATTACTCGGTCTTCGCGACTCACCCCGAATGTCCTCGGCCTCCAGTCAACGACGTCGTTGTTCACCCGAATCAGGGCGAATTAATCTCATGCGACCAGGCAGGCAGAATCAAGCAGTGGGACCTGTCAGAGAACATATGCACCCACGAACTGGTACGTTTGCTCCCACGACGTTGCAATAACCTACTCCATTGGGCATCTAGACTCCGGCAGGCGACATCCCGATGCGTTCAATCAGCCTGGCCTCGGACGGTTCCTGCCTCGTCGCAGGTAATAACAAGGTCATACCGAATCCAGACCCTCGTGCTTTCCCGGTTGGCTGACACGACCTCAGGGCAAATGCTATGTTTGGAAGATTAACGAAGAACGATCGGAGCTCCCGCGATTCCAGGCAGTCACCAAATTTCAAGCTCACGGCAAATACCTCACCCGCTGTTTGCTCAGTCCAGATGTCAAGTAGGCAGTTCGAATCGGGTAAAACCACAGATATCAATTAACGAACGACCAACCCAGGTACCTGGCGACATGCTCGGCTGACTCGACCGTCAAGATCTGGTCAATATCGCCTAACTACGAGTTCAAGCTGGAAAACGTCCTGCAAGGCCATCAGCGATGGGTTTGGGACTGCGCGTTCAGTGCGGATTCCGCGTATCTAGTGACAGGTGTGGTACTTCGTTACCTTGTCTGGACAGGGGTGGCTGAACGATCTTAGCATCTTCGGATCATACAGCGCGGCTCTGGGAAATGGCGTCCGGTGAGACTGTCCGACAGTACAACGGGCACCATAAAGGTTCGGGTATTTCGTCGCTTTCCTGCCCCGATCCTCGCTGACTTTGCACAGCTGCTGTCTGCTGCGCATTACACGATGGAGCTGGCTGAGTGGAACTTCGCTGTCAACTCACACTGTTCTCCCGACTCGCTTTGACTAGCTTTCGTTTTCTTGTGCCCATTTTCGCCTGTTCGAGGCTCTTCGCTGGACTTGCCGCATAGCGCACACCCTCAAGCGTATCGCCGACGTCGAGTCGGTGCTATTTGTATTGTACGTCATCCAAACTGCATCTGTGCGAACACGTTGCTAGCTGCCCGTACCCCCTCGGAGGCCTGGACACTCCGAAAGGTCTCGAGCGCGTCATGGGTGACGCAAGTTAAGTTAGTGCTTGTACCGTCTATTCAGAGTTTTGATACTCGAAGGTGTCGTCGAAGGCTGCAATCTGGGGTCGGTTCTCCCCTCGTGCGATTTAGCATAACGCGACCAATGCTGATCGTATATGGGGTAACATCCGAGGTGCAGATATGCTTTGTCCGGAAACCACCACGATGGCCGCGGGTCTTCTGTGCCGCGAAGCATACTAAGGTTGCTGAGTGGCTGGGCACCACCGGTTCGAACGCGCTGATTCGCCACGATTGCTTCCTGCTGTGTAAGTGTGGGAAGAGAAGCCGACACAAAGCAGCGAGGCCTACACAACGCCTCGACAGCGTCCTTGGGGTCGGGTACGGTCGGGACTTGGTGGTGCAGAAGCCGTCCTGCTTGCGTGGTTCTTTATTCAGGGTTCACTCAACTCGTTGCATCTTTTCCAGAGAACCCTACACCCAAGCCAACGAGGCCCTCGTAATGCAGCTAATGCTCACCGACCGGTGGCGGAGCTGAGCTGTGGTTCAGCCAGATTCACCCGCCGCGTTTGCTTACTGTTGGGTTTCTTTTTCGTTCTCTGATTTTCTGCGGGTATTTTATTGAGCTCAGGTCGTAGATAAGACTTAGACTAGGCACTGCGCTGGAGGTGGCCTGCGATCGCCCTCAGATGGCGCAGGAGGTAATCTGCAGAGATAAGTCGCGGAGTTGCTGGCGCCGGAGCGGACGGAGATGCCGGAATGCCGAGCCGCCGGAGCTCCGTGATAATCGAGGCCCTTGATAACCGCCAGGTTCTGATTGGCTGGTGCAATGGGCGTTTGCTGATTAGTCCGGGCCGAGTACTGTCTGTGCTCGGATGGACCGCCGGCTTTCCTCCGCTGTCCGTCCCAGATGACTCCCTGTGTGCGGGGCTGCAAACTTTTCTTCGCAGAGAGACTCGTTTCTCGACCACCACCATCCGCGCCGTCCCGCCCACCGTCCCGCCCCTCCTTGACCCCATTCGACGACGTGCTCTGCCCTCACCCCTCGTTCTATGGCCGCTGATTGTCGTCCCGCTTCTCCTGTCCAACTCGATATTGATTCCGAAAACTATGCACTAAACGGCTTCGACGCTGTCCAGCGCGACCCTGAATCCTTCTCCGGCTCTCTCCCTGCCAGCCAGGGTCTGTACGAAAACGAGTACGAGAAAGATTCCTGCGGTGTAGGCTTCATCTGCCATATCAAGGGCGAGCAGTCCCACAAGATCGTTTCCGATGCTCGTCAGCTTCTATGCGCCATGACCCACCGTGGCGCGACCGGTGCAGACAGTCGCGACGGTGACGGTGCTGGTGTCATGACCGGCCTTCCCCACCTCTTCTTCAAGCGCGAGGCGGAGAGGGACATCGGATGCGAACTGCCGGAGCCAGGCCAGTACGCCGTCGGAAATGTCTTCTTCAAGCCCAACGATCCCGTCGGTCTTCAGAGGCAGCAAGCTGTGTTCTCAAAGATCGCCGGGGACCTTGGTCTCCGTGTGCTGGGATGGAGAGAAGTCCCCACGGACGGTACCATTCTCGGTCCCGCTGCCGCGAGCAAGGAACCCGCCATACTTCAACCATTCGTCGTCCTCCGCTCTCATTACGGCGAAGGCAATACCCCTCGAGGCACTGCGTTTGACGCGAAGCAATTTGAGTGTCAACTCTACGTTCTCCGCAAGCACGCAACGCATTCCATGTTGGTGACTTTCATCTTTTGCAGCATAAGGGTTAGGCTTAATATTTGAACTTCTTCGTATTAAGAACTCTCGCGAAAGGCTTTTATGTCTGTTCGCTTTCGTCAAAGAACATCGTGTATAAGGGCCAGCTGTCGCCGCCACAAGTGTATAACTATTATCACGACCTCAACCACGTCTTGTATCGCTCTCATTTCACGCTCGTGCACTCGCGTTTCTCTACGAACACCTTCCCTAGCTGGGATCGTGCTCAGCCTATGCGATGGGCAGCCCACAACGGTACGTATCGGAACGAAGTTAAACGCGCGAAACGCTAAATATACTTCCCAGGCGAAATCAATACCGTGCGCGGGAACAAGAACTGGATGCGCGCCCGCGAGGGCGTCCTTTCCTCCAAACATTTCGGCGAGCAGCTCGACCTTCTATACCCCATCATCGAGTCTGGTGGATCCGATTCCGCGGCATTCGATAATGTGCTCGAGCTCCTCGTCGTCAATGGTGTTTTGACCCTTCCCGAAGCTGTCATGATGCTCATCCCCGAGGCATGGCAAAGCAACGACACCATGGAACCTGAGAAGAGAGCCTTCTACAAATGGGCCGCTTGTCTTCAAGAAGCGTGGGATGGTCCTGCTCTCTTCGCGTTCAGTGACGGCCGCTACTGTGGCGCCAACCTCGACCGTAATGGCCTCCGCCCGTGCCGTTATGTTGTCACTAGCGAGGACATCATCGTCTGTGCTTCGGAAGTCGGTGCCATCTACATTCCCCCTGAGTCCGTCGTCTCGAAGGGTCGCCTGAAGCCCGGGCGCATGCTTTTGGTGGATACCGAAGAAGGCCGCATTGTCGATGACAAGGAGTTGAAGCGCAACACTGCTCGCAAGCAGAACTTCGCATCATGGATCGAGACGAACATGCTCGAGGTCCCGGCTATCGTCAAGCGGGTCAAGCGGACGCAGTCTGTTGCCCCCGTCATCGACCAGTACTCCCTCAGCACCGATCCCAAACTTCTCGCTTTCGGGTACACCGTCGAGCAGCTCAACCTTCTCATGCTTCCTATGGTCAACGACGGCAAGGAAGCTCTGGGCTCCATGGGCAACGACGCGCCACTCGCATGCATTTCGAGCCAACCACGCCTCATCTACGACTACTTCCGCCAGCTTTTCGCGCAGGTCACGAACCCTCCCATTGACCCCATTCGCGAGTCCATCGTCATGTCCCTCGAAGCTTACGTTGGCCCAGAGGGCAATCTCCTGGAGATGAAGGCCGAGCAATGTCACCGCATCCTCCTGCCTTCCCCGATTCTCTCCATGGAGGAGATGAACGCTATGAAGCAGCTAAAGTCAGCCTATTCCACTTGGCCTTCGCGCGTGATCGACGTCACCTTCCCCAAGGAACAAGGTCTACCGGGATACAAGCTCGCACTTGAGCGTGTCCAGAGCGAGGCCATGCAGGCGATCGAGGACGGCGTCAAGGTCATCATTCTTTCTGACCGCGAGACTGGGCCTACTCGAGTCCCCTTGTCTGCCCTCGTCGCTTGTGGCGGTGTCCACCACCACCTCGTCGCGCAGAAGAAGCGTGCCAAAGTTGCCTTGATGGTCGAGACTGGCGAGGCTCGCGAAGTTCAACATCTTTGTGTTCTTCTGGGCTACGGCGCCGATGCCATCTGTCCGTGGTTGATGATGGAGACTATCCACAAGATCTCTCGAGAGGGACTGTACGTTGTTCGATCATTTCGCTTCGCCCGAGTACTAACACCAAGTTCAGGGTCAAGGACGGCAAGTCCGTTCAGGAACTCACCGACAACTACCGTCACTCAGTCGACGGAGGCATCCTGAAAGTCATGTCCAAGATGGGTATCTCGACTCTCCCCTCGTACAAGGGCGCCCAGATCTTTGAAGCGCTCGGTCTCCATTCTGAAGTCATCGAGAGTTGTTTCTCCGGCACCGCTAGCCGTGTTCAGGGTGCAACCTTCGACCTGTTGGCTATGGATGCGTTCGAGATGCACGAACGAGGCTGGCCCTCACGTGAGACTATCCTTCCTCCCGGCATGCCCGAATCCGGCGAGTACCATTGGCGCTCCGGCGGCGAAGCTCACATCAACGATCCGGCGGGTATTGCCTACCTTCAAGACGCCGTCCGCGAGAAAAATCAGTCTGCCTACGACGCCTACGCGAAGAACGCGAATGAACAGGGCCAGGTGGTTCACCTCCGCGGCCTCCTCGAGTTCCGCTACGAGAACAGCACTCCCATCCCCATCGAACAGGTCGAGCCATGGAACGAGATCGTCCGCCGGTTCGTCACTGGTGCCATGTCCTACGGTTCTATCTCGATGGAGGCTCACTCGACTTTGGCTATTGCCATGAACCGTCTCGGCGGCAAGTCGAACACGGGAGAGGGTGGTGAAGACGCGGAGCGTTCGCAGGTCTTGGGCAACGGCGATACTATGCGTTCCGCTATCAAGCAGGTCGCGTCTGGTCGTTTCGGTGTGACCTCGAACTACCTCGCCGACGCCGACGAGCTTCAAATCAAAATGGCGCAAGGAGCGAAACCCGGAGAGGGTGGTGAACTTCCGGGGCACAAGGTCTCCACGTCCATTGCTCGCACTCGCCACTCGACCGCCGGCGTTGGTCTCATCTCGCCACCTCCTCATCACGACATCTACTCCATCGAGGATCTCAAACAGCTTATCTACGACCTCAAATGCGCAAACCCGCGCTCGCGAGTGTCGGTCAAGCTCGTGTCTGAGGTTGGTGTCGGTATCGTCGCTAGTGGTGTCGCGAAGGCAAAGGCCGACCATATTCTCATCTCCGGCCACGATGGCGGCACCGGCGCATCCCGTTGGACGGGTATCAAGCACGCGGGCTTGCCATGGGAGCTGGGTCTGGCCGAGACTCACCAAACCCTCGTCCTGAACGACCTGCGTGGTCGCGTCACTGTGCAGACCGATGGACAAGTCCGTACTGGTCGCGATATTGCCATCGCGTGCATGCTTGGTGCCGAGGAGTGGGGCTTCGCTACTACGCCCCTTATCGCTATGGGTTGTATCATGATGAGGAAGTGCCATTGTGAGTGATTCGGACTCGCCTTTGCAGCGTTTTCTAACCGTTAGTTCAGTGAACACCTGTCCTGTCGGTATCGCAACCCAGGACCCTCAGCTCCGTGCCAAGTTCGCTGGCCAGCCAGAGCAAGTCATCAACTTCTTCTACTACCTCGCCGAGGACTTGCGTGGCATCATGGCGAAGCTCGGCTTCCGTACTATCAACGAGATGGTTGGCCGCGCAGACATGCTCAAGGTCGATGAGAAGCGTCGCACCCCCAAGACTGCCCACCTCGACCTCTCCGCGGTTCTCAAGCCTGCGTGGCAGATGCGCCCCGGCGCCGCGACTCACCGCGTCCGGTCACAAGACCACAAGCTCTATATCCGTCTCGATAACAAGTTCATCGATGAGGCTGAACCAGCTTTGACCAAGGGCTTGCCTGTTCACGTCGAGTGCGACGTCACGAACACCGACCGCGCTCTCGGCACGTCGCTGTCGTACAGGGTATCTAAAATGTACGGCGAGGAAGGTCTTCCGAAGGACACCATCCACATCAGCATGAAGGGTTCGGCCGGTCAGTCTCTCGGCGCGTTCCTTGCCCCTGGTATCACCATCGAGCTCGAGGGAGATGCGAACGACTATGTCGGCAAGGGTCTCTCCGGCGGACGTTTGATCGTATACCCTCCCAAGCAGTCGAAGTTCAAGGCCGAAGAGAACATCATCATCGGCAACGTCTGCTTGTACGGCGCTACGTCTGGGGAGGCGTTTGTTCGCGGTATTGCCGCCGAGCGGTTCGCTGTGCGGAACTCTGGTGCCAACGCGGTTGTCGAGGGCACAGGTGACCACGGCTGCGAGTACATGACTGGCGGTCGTGTCGTCGTTCTGGGCAGCACTGGACGCAACTTCGCCGCGGGTATGAGCGGCGGTATCGCCTACGTTCTGGACATGGCCCACACATTCGCCCAGAAGGTCAACATGGAGATGGTCGAGCTCGGCAAGGTCTCGGACCCCAAGGAAATCGCGGAGCTCCGCAGCCTCATCGAGGATCATCGTCACTACACAGGCTCCGAGGTCGCTGACCGTGTACTCCACGATTTCCACCATCTGCTTCCTCTCTTCGTCCGCGTTATGCCGCATGACTATAAACGTGTTATCGAGGAAGAGGCCGCCAGGGCGAGGGAAGACAGGATGCGCCAGAGTGTCATCGACCTGGTACCTTCTCGCACGGCGAGCCAGGTTAACCTCGCCTCCGAAGGCCTCGAGGAAATTCTGCAGCCGAACAAGAGCTTCGCTTCCCTTCCCAGTCCCCTCATGAGCAGGTCGTCCTCAAAGGCCCGCATCGAACCTTCCGTCGGCGATCTCGAGGACTCCCTTGTCGACGACGCCACCACGAAATCGCGCATGAAGAAACTCGACAAGACCCGTGGCTTCATGAAGTACAAGCGACTGACGGAGACGTACCGCCCACCACGCAAGCGTGTCAAGGACTGGAAGGAAATTTCTCACCGCCTTGACGAGTCCGAACTGAGCTTCCAGTCTGCGCGGTGCATGGACTGTGGTGTACCGTTCTGTCAGTCTGACACCGGTTGTCCCGTTTCCAATGTCATTCCGAAATGGAACGATCTTGTTTTCAAGGGTCAATGGCAAGACGCCCTCAACCGCCTTTTGTTGACGAACAACTTCCCCGAGTTCACCGGTCGTGTCTGCCCTGCACCATGTGAAGGCGCGTGTGTCCTCGGAATCAATGAGCAGCCCGTCGGCATCAAGAGCATTGAATGTGCTATCATCGACAAGGTTTGGGGTTGTGCTAAACGTGTATCTGCATTGCATTGACAAACGACCGACAGGGCTTCGAGATGGGCTGGATGGCCCCCAACCCTCCAAAATTCCGCACGGGCCGCAAGATTGCTGTCATCGGGTCAGGTCCTGCCGGGTTGGCCTGCGCTGACCAACTCAACAAGGCTGGGCACTTTGTCACCGTCTACGATCGGAACGACCGCATGGGCGGGCTCTTGATGTACGGTATTCCGAAGTACGTCTCACCGTCTTCCTTGTGACCCGCACATCTCTGACATTCGTTTACGTCAAAATAGCATGAAGCTCGATAAGAGCATCGTGCAGCGTCGTGTCGACCTGATGGCTGACGAGGGTATCGTGAGTATTAAACGTCTTGCGTGCCGTGCCACAAAGGTTAAATGACAACCTCTCCCTTTTTAGACGTTCGTTCCCAACACTCACGTAGGCAGGGATCTCGATGTAAATGAGCTGCGTGCCGACAACGACGCGGTGGTCATTTGCACCGGCGCGACCTGGCCGCGGGACTTGAAGATTCCCAACCGCGATGCTAATGGCGTTCATTTCGCGATGGAGTATCTACAGGTATATACGACCGACAATCCCATGACCTATCTTTGACCTCCGTTGTATACAGTTGAACACCAAGTCCCTCCTCGACTCCGAGCTGCAGAACGACGCGTACATCAACGCAAAGGGCAAGGATGTCATCGTCATCGGCGGTGGTGACACAGGCAACGACTGCATTGGTACCGCGATGCGTCACGGTGCCAAATCTGTTACCAACTTCGAGCTCCTTCCCAAGCCCCCAGCTGGCCGCGCTAACGACAACCCCTGGCCCCAGTGGCCTCGCATCTTCCGCACGGACTACGGCCACACAGAAGTTGCTGCGCACTTCGGAAACGGTCAGCTCCGCGCCTCGAGCCCGCTTTGCATTTGCTAATTCCGTGTTACAGACCCGCGCGAGTACTCCATCTCCACGAAGGACTTCGTCGTCGACGAGGATGGAGGCCTCAAGGGCCTCAACACCGTCCGCGTCGAATGGACCAAGGACAGCGGCGGACGGTGGAAGATGGAAGAAGTTCCCGGATCGGAGAAGTTCTTCCCCGCCCAGCTTGTGTTCCTTGCGCTTGGTTTCTTGGGTCCGGAAAGCGATGTCATCAAGGCTCTCGACGTCAAGCAGGACGGGCGGTCGAACATCCAGACGCCACCCAAGAAGTATTCGACGAACGTCGAAGGTGTTTTCGCCGCCGGAGACTGCCGCCGTGGCCAGTCGCTCATTGTCTGGGGTATCAAGTATGTCATCTATCCTATCTACTCGGATTGTAAGACTGACGTAGTATCCAGCGAGGGTCGTGGCGCCGCCGCCGAAGTTGACGCGTGGCTCAGCAATGGCAACACTCGACTTCCATTCGATGGCGGTATCAAGCGTCGTAACTACAACCCGCCTTCCAGCTGCTTGTCGAAATCGGCTCAGATCGTTGAGGTCCAATGCTAAGGTTGTCCCTCTTATCCAAAAGTGTACAGCGCGCTTCTATGCGCTTCTAGCTCCGTGGGCGTTGGGATTCGGAATGTATACTTGGTTATGTGTCACTACTACTTGTATCTGTATTTCTAGACTATATGATATTCACTCATGCTTCAATCACCGTATCGGCCTCCAAACAAACGCAAGGCCGACGAAGGCATCAAAACATATCATTGTACGGAAGTTGAATTGGCACGGTTGGTTTCCCCTCGAGTCTTGAGAGGGTACTTATCCCGGGGACCGCGTAAAGGTCCGTGCCTCCCCCGGGTTACGCACCTTTGTCTTGATTCGAGAAATTTTTGGCCGTTCGATATTGAAGGGTTCAGGAGGCTTGACGTCGGTGAGAAGCTGAGAGGCAGAGAATGAAAGAGGGGAGAAAGGAGAGAGGAGCTGTGAAGGACTCGGACGTCGCCGAAGAGAGAAATTGAAGAGAGCAGTGGCAGAAAAGGGACCAAAGGAGAAGAGAAAATGGGAAAGACAGTACCGCCAATGGAATCATGTGTGGGCGTGTCCGCCGAGGAGGCCATGATAGCACAGCAGCGCGCCTGACACCGGGGCCCACGATTGCTCGCAGAGCCTCAGGTCAGACGCCACACGATGATCGTCACACGCCGCTGCAGTGACGAAAGGCCCAGGAGGGGGAGCGGCGTGCTTACCATTGACCAGTGGTCGTTTCGATACACGCCACGGTTACCTCGCGCAGAGGCCCGACCGATCTGGCATTGTGCACGAGGCCGGCTAGTCGCGATGAAGCGTCCGGCCCGTCGTCCACGGTGGGTCTCGCATACGAAGACCTGCTACCGCCGTGACGACTAACTGTCACTGAGGACGAAGTGACTGAAAACCAACTGCAGTTAGTGCTCGACGTTCTGACTGAGGCGAAAAGCATGCCCACCGTGTGTCCAAGCACTGCTAGCGAAGAAAATAGCGCCATTGGTGTGTCAGGTGCATGCCCGGTTCACCTTGCGAAAAGGTTCGACCATGTGGACACAATGCACTAAGGCCAGCTAGTCGCAATGAAGCGTCCGACCCACGTTAAACGACCAACACACAGGACGCAGGTGGCTGGCCGTTGGTATATGAGCATGCGACGAGTCACTCATTCACGGTCGAAGAAGCACTCACTTTGCGTCCGGACAATGGCCGAGAGGAGAAGGAAGGGGAGACAAGAAATGAAAAAGGAAGAGAGAGGAGAAGAGGTGAGGCGAAACCAAACCACTCCTTGGCGCTCGGCCGACAAGAAGACGTAGAGAGACATCAGTGCCGCCAATGGAACGCCGTGCGTGTCTATGACGGTCGCCCGAGGCACTATCTGCACTCGCCGACCCCATACTATCAAACTGCACGACACGACGTCGTAACACGCCTGCCGCGCCCCCGCTTGGGACCACGGTCGCCGTCGCGGCGTGCTTACCATTGGTTCGTATCGGTGCATGCTGCGCGACCCTAGGCCCGACTCCACAGCACAGTGCACTAGGCCGGAGAATGAGACCACAACGCAACGTCTCACGAAGTGCCTCAAACCCATCAGCCCACCGCCCGCGACGGTCCCGACGCCTATGCGTCTCCAAGGACGCTTTGTCCACGGACGGCCAACGACATAGAGGACGAGTGTGACTGGAAGGTGTGTGTCAGTGTCCGGTGTCCCTTCAGGTAATGGTAGAGTGCTCACCGGTTGTCCAGACACTGGTAGCGGTCGACCGAGCGGGGGCCACCTCGGGGGAGGTGGTGGTGACGGGACAAGGAGCGGTGGGGGCCTCGAGGGAGCAGGCGGGTTCTTATACCTGCGGGGGCTGACCTGTTTCGTATTCCAACCACCGCCTCTTCGACGCTGTGGTGGCGTTGATGGCCGTGCTGCCGTGCCTTTCTTGGGCAGGGCTCGTCCGTATCTGGCGAAGTTGGACCCTAAACCGGCGACTCCTGCTGTGATTGGCTGCTTGCATATTCATCGTTTGAGGAAGCGAGTGTAGCGCTTTGTTGTCTATTTGTTTTCGCTGGCTTAGCCCAACCCAACTCTGGTAATCGCGAGAATTTAGTATACGCTGGGATATTGGATTTATCACAGCTCACGTCACTTGCCTGCCATTCCGTGCCCAGAGTATCAACCGAACATTACGGGAACTTGTGAAAGGACCCGTTGCGGTGGTCGGGCGCGGCGAACCTGCGAAACGTGACGGTGACGAAGTCACGCGTACCCGTGACTCGACGCGCTCCCGAGCGCCGTGACAAATATGGACGCGCCTGATCTCGTCCACCGTCGACCACATTGACCTAAACCCTCCTACCTCGCCCATCATGACCGACTTGTGAATTATTTTTCCACGTACTGGAAGCCGTATACTCATGTAAACTCCCCAGTGAACAGGAGCGTGAGGCCAACATAGCCCGCAACCGTGCACTGCTCGCGCAGCTTGATCTCACCCTCGACATACCCAAGAAGAGGCCTGCACCAAAGGAGAAAACCAAGGCGAAACCCGTCCAGCCAGCGAAGAAACGCGTCAAACGTGAGCCGGCGCCGGTTGCTCCGCTTAGGCAGTCGACAAGGCTACGTAGGAGCGCCCCTGACCCGGACGAGACACCGGAGAAAAAGAGGAAGCGTGAGGTGCGTTTTGAAGGGATATTACTACGGCAATGTTTGACACATTGTGGCTGCTTTAGCAAGAGGAAGAGCTTCTTCGTCAGAAGCAAGACGCGGAGCGGTTAGAGCAGGAGGAGCGAGAGCGCGAAGCTAAGCGGCCGAGACATGAAGCTCTCGAGATGTACGCGCTCTTAGAAGACAACGAGGCTCAAGAAGTCATGGCTCTTACCTCTTCTCTGCAAGTCGTGACCCAGAACGTCAACCCACGGCGCGTCGGGGACAACAAGGCACACCAGTACGATGAAGAGGACGACGAAGATGCCGTGAAGGAGCTGAAGAAGAACTTCCGGAAGCTCAAGATTGTCGCTCGTGCGAAAGTGACTGGAGATCGGGTGTATAGCTCTGCATATCATCCAGAAGTGTCGAAAGACCTTATCTTCTTCGGAGGTGTGTTGACCGGTCCTGTGCTCCCTCAAGTTCTCAATCACCCGCAGACAAACATGGCGAATTGGGTATATGGGATGCTCGCGCGCCTGCCGAGGAGGTTGACGACGACGGTGATGCTAAGACTGTCGGCGACGGCGAGGGCGGCCGCTACTGGAGAATGCAGTTACACTGGCCCGCTACCTCTCGCTCCTCAATATCGAGTATAAAATTCGACCCATCAGACGCGCACAGTGTAAGCAAGTCTCTTCGATATCTCTTTACTCAGTCATAACCTCTTCACAGGTTTTTACAAGCTCATACGATCAAACCGTCCGCCAAACCTCTTTCGTGTCCGGTATCTCCCAGGAAGTCTTCTCACAGGAATCCCAAATATCATCCTTCGATTTGCTACCACACGGTCATGAGATGTGGATCTCAGACGTTGACGGGGGCGTCACCCATCTGGACCTACGAGAAGACAAGTCGAAGGCAAGATGGTATGGGCTTTCAGATAAGAAGATTGGCTGTATCAGCGTGAACCCAGTCAACACCAACTTCTTGTTGACCGCGTCGAATTCAAGAGCCCTCAGGTGAGTCTCGCTCATCAAGTTCGTTGAATCGTCAATGACCTTGGCATAGAATATGGGACGTACGCAAATTTGGTGCCATTGCCATTGCAGACGACGGCCCAGTCGAGGTCAATTTCGAGCAGATCTCAGAGCACATCGAGTCGAAGGCCGGCAAGAGCTTGTTGCGCGGCGAGTGGCGCCACGGGCAGTCTGTCACCGCGGGCTATTGGGACCCCAGCGGCCGACGGATCGTCAGCACGAGCTACGACAACTCGATCAAGAGTGCGTGTTCCTTCATGTCTGGTCCGGCGAGTACTGAATGAGAGCAGTGTGGGACGTCTCGCCCGACTTCTTGAAGCGAGAAGCACAATTCCCGACTTTCCGACCGGCGTACCAATTCAATCACAATTGCCAGACGGTGAGTTCTAGCCGAACCACCTCCACCCCTGCACAAATTCTCATACGTCTCCAGGGCAAATGGGTCACTCTACTACGCGCACAATGGTCGCCAAATCCAGACGTCTATCCTCACTTTGCTGTACGCCCTTTCTCCTAACTATTCGCGGCTCCTCCCGCTCATTGTCTTGGACAGATCGCCAACATGGACCACTCACTAGAGCTCAGATCGTGGAAGGTTCGTCGTCATTCAGCTAGACATACCTCAGATCATCTAACACGACCGTAGGGCGAGCTGCTTGCCAAGCTTGCAGATAAGAGCAAGATCACTGCGGTCCAAGCAGTCGCTTGTTTGCATCCTAGTATCACCGAGCGAGCTGCCAGCGGAAATGCCAGTGGACGATGTGTATTATGGGCACCTGAAGACCTCTAACGACGCTTACTCTCACTCACGAACTAGTTCTGATTCGGCTATGTTACGCACACAAACTAATCTCGCATGTATTTGTTGATTTGTCCGAATTATTTCTTGGGTCGTCGGTTTCATCGATGGCGGTTTGCTCAGCACCGGAAGAAAAGTACAAGCTCAGCGAGAGAGGACGCGATCACGGTAAAGATAACTCGAACAAAAAAGCGTCACCTGAGCGATTCGAACACTCGCGTGCAAAGCACAACCGCTGGCAGCTACGAATAGCAGGCGATCCCGTTAACCACTCCGGCAAAGTGACCTATCCAGCTGCAAACGGGCAGAGTACTTAACCACTTTACACAGTATACAACGACCGACCCAATCACATCGTTCTGAACCCTCTTCACCTCAGCCACCATCCAGCACTGTCATGGCCAAGAAAGGCTCTCAGAAAGCATCCACGTCTGTCCTCTCACCTACTTCAAAGCCTCCAAGTGCCCCGCAATTCCCGCCCGTGTCTCCAAAATCCGACCTCGAATGTCGCGTGCTGCTCGAGGACCAGATCCTCCTCATAGATGTCCGTCTGCCCCTGGCTCGCGCTCCACCAGCAGACTGAACTCGCGACTTGCTGTGTGCTGCGACAGGACGTCTTCTCGCCAGAGGAGTGCAAGGCCTATGTGCGGTTCATCGACGGTCTGCCCCTCGAGCTGACCCCACCGAAGAAGAAGGGCGAGGCGGAGCGCGTGAACCGTACGTCTTATTCATACCGTAACCACTCGCGGGTGAAAGGGTCGTCGTGCTAAGGGATGTATTGTGTTGTGCATTGCGTGTATTAGACAGGATCTCCGTGACGTCCCCCGAGTTCGCGCAACGACTCCTCCCCGTCCTCGCGCCACACCTCCCGCTGTTCGCGTACCCCGCATCGGCGCGCCGCGCGAACGGGGCACCGCGGGCGGCGCATTCGCTCAATACGAACATACGGATGTACAAGTACACGCCTGGGCAGCATTTCGGGCCGCACTACGACGATTCTGTTAGGGACGCGGTGACGGGTGCGAAGTCGGAGTGGACGCTGCTGATATACCTCACTGGTGCGCAAGATGGCGTCGAGGGTGGCGAGGTGTGTGTGGATTTGCGTGGCCCGAATTGCATGCTGAATGATTGTGCGTAGACGATATTCTACAAAGAGCAGAGAGGGAAGCCGACCCAGACTGTTGTTGCTCCCTTGACACGAGGGACTGCCCTTTTACATCGGTAAGCCAGATGGTGGTAAGATTATAGGATTGACGACGCTCATTTAAATCGCCCCCTAGTCACGGCAATGAATGTTTGCTTCACGAAGGTTCTTCTGTGACAAAAGGCACGAAGTACATACTACGATCCGACCTCATGTTCACGACCTAAATCAATGAATATGGCACGGAAATCTGAAAGATCACCGCCTCCCTCCCTTCGACCTCTTCTTCGGCATACCAGCCTCCACGACGTCGTCGTCTCTATCGTTGTCGTCCCTTCCTCCTCCGTTGTCCCGCCTCCGTTTCCTCCCTCCCTTGCCATCCCGTGCCTGGTCTCTTATCTCGTTCACCGCTACCCTACACGCCTCATCCACTCGCTCTCTCAAGAGCGCAATTTCCTCCTTGTCCGTCGGCCAGAGGTCCATTTTCTTCCCCGTTACTTGTTCAATACGTTGCACGAGCTCGACATCGTACTGTGAAACCAACGTAATGGACTTTCCGGACCGTCCTGCACGTGCTGTACGGCCGACTCGATGAATGTAGTCTTTTGAATGGGTGGGGATGTCGTAGTTTATCACGACGTCAACGTGAGGAATATCTAGACCACTGTGCGGGTTGTCAGTCTTGTCAGATCGAAAGAGGCATGTGTAGGATAGACTTACCGACTGGCAACGTCTGTGGCGATGAGAACTCGGCGACCTCCGCTTTTGAATTTACCGAGCGCACCGAGGCGGGCACTCTGGCTGAGCTGTCCGTGCAGAGGTACCGCAGGGAAGCCAAGTGTTCGCATTATAATAGCAAGCCTGCCACAATTTATTAGACATGTGATACGGGACGAGGTTGATGGGGCACACCTTTGGCAGTCATGCACAGTCCGCGTGAACACGATGATGGAATTTTGAGCCAGAACGTTGGCAAGGTATATCAGGTTGACGTCCTTCTGGTTGAGCGGGATGAAGAGGTAATATTGAAGCAGTGTTGATACAGTGGAGTACCTGGGGAATCATAGCTCAGTAATTGGTCGAGGGGTAGGAAGGCAAGACGTACTTCTCAGAGACCTCTACTCGTACAGGATTTGCAAGACTGGCACGCTGCAGCTTCGCAACTTTTGTGGTCATTGTGGCGGAGAATAGATATGTTGTCCGCTCCTGAGGAATAACTTTGAGGATTTTGTCGAGAATGGGACCGAAGTCCATGTCTAGCAGCCTGTCGGCTTCGTCGAGAACCTAAGCCGGAGGATGTCAGCTTGCACGCAAACAAGGAATAGTTGAAAACTGCGCACAAGGAACTGCAGATTCCTCAGACTGAACCCCTTCGTATTCTCCAAATGATACTGCAGCCGTCCAGGAGTCGCAACGACGACATGCGGCCGCTTCGCCAACGCCACCGCCTGCGCCATCTCGTCCACACCACCCACAATGGTCACACAGCGAACGCCCATCGCAGACCCCAAGCTCTCAAACTGTTCCGTGATTTGGAACGCGAGCTCGCGCGTGGGGGCAATGACACAGGCGAACAGGCCCTTAGGGTCCTCCCATAGCTTCTGGAGAATAGGTAGAGCAAAGGCTGCTGTCTTTCCGGAGCCTGTGGAAGCTACGCCAATAATATCGCGGCCCTCGAGAGCATGGGGGAGGGAGGCGGTCTGGATATCGGTGGGGGTTTTGTAGCCGAGCTGGTCGAGGGCGGTGAGGAGGGGGTCGATGAGCCCCAGGGATTTGAAAGTGGCAGGTGCCTCTGGGACCGGCGAAGGAGACTTGGAGGTCGACGCTTCCTCTGGAGTGGGCATGGCTAGGAATTGGTCGAAGGAGTAAAGAACGAGCAGGCGGGACTCGAGAAATTATTGATCGGCGGCACGTAAGCGCGCGCAATTAAAGTTTGGTGTAATCGTGGTTATGTAAGGCGCTTTCCCACCGTGACTTGCGAGTCGTCCAACTTGAAACCTAACGCGACGGAGAGGACAAACCTACAACGGCGATCGGGAAACGTTGTGAACCTATTTGCACTGGAATCTTTCTGGCCCCTTTGCGTAGGGCAAAGAAAGAACTGTTGGGGACACACGTAGGCGAGTGACGCTGTATGACCACGCCGCCTGTACACTGATGACTACGAAGACAGGGTACACTCGGCACGATATTCACTCACGTAGTGGCTTTTACTATTTTTCCATTAATGTTCCCTGTTGGAGCCGCTGCAGCTCCAACAGTTTCCAGACTGAACTACACGCGCTTTGTGGCGTATGATGGCCGTGACGCCTCTCGTACGCTTCTCCGTCTCGAGTTCGGACATCGTCTATACCCCCCTGGGGCGACACGCGGACCCCGGTATGTCGGAGAGCACCTGGCTCACCGTTACCTCATGTCTCGCATCAACTTGAAGAGCAATGGTGCCTCGACCCGTTACCCCGGTTCGTCATTTACTGCCCGTCGCACCGCTTCCGTCGGCCGTCTAAACAAGCTATGGTGTCTAGTCCGGTCGCATGAGTCTAGCTCGGCGGCCTCTATCAAGGACGGCGCGTCTGGAACCGCCATCGGCACAGACGGGATGTCGCGCGCTTGTTCGTCCCCACATCCACGGCCTTCCACGCCCGCTATGAGCCCAATTTATTTGCGACATGCGAACTTACTCTGTACAGTCTTACATCAAGCATGGCTCGAACAACGCTTCGTACCGGATGCAATGCATCTCAGTTGCTGGGTGGGGATCGTAACACTACAAAGCCTGGAACGTCTACTAGGTCGCTAAGTGTTAGCCTTCCAGGCACTGTACAGAAGGTCAAACCCGTCATCCCGGGGCCACCTGCGGTGATAGCTATGTATCGGTGCCTATCACGCTTGTGGGTCAAAGCAAGAACGGCGCAGAACATCGTCGGTCGCCCAGCTGCGATCTATCATACCCGAGGCCCGAAACGCTACCTGCGCCACTTATAGCGACTACGGACACCGGTTGTAAGCATAAATCATCATTTCTCCCGTCGAGTTATATTCATACTTGTGATATTAACAGCTGTATTTCTTGTAATGGCCTTGTAGTAGCTGTTTAGGACGGTGGGGCCCGCTGGTGCCGACGCACTCCCCGCTGATGGGCATGGAACGACCCCCGGTCGACTGACTGCCGCCAGCTCCTGAAATGGAGACTACTTAAATCATGCAGGCGAGTCTTCTACATCTAGCAAACAGCGCTGCTCGCTTGCTTGCCTCTTCCTACAAGTATAAGAGCCTGCAAGAAGTGGTGAAGACAGCCATCTCCCCAGTCCCCAATCCCCAGAAACACTATGACCTTCGCCTCGAACATCTTCACTGCCCTCGTCGCCTCTGCAGCTCTCTTTGCCGCCGCAAACGCTGAACGCCACACTGTGACTTTCGAGAACCAGTTGCGTTTGCGGCCCTCTACGTTGTCTGAATACTGACAAATGCCCACCTTTGTAGCTGCGGCCACGGGACTGTGAGTTTGTTTCTGACGGGTGAGAATACTACTGAACCCTTAACGTGTAGCCTCTTTTGAAAGCCAACGGAAAGACCCTATCCACCGGCCGCGCCTTCACTACCAACGCTCCGTTGATGGCTGCAATTTCGTACGTCTAGGCTCTCGCATACTAACTTTCTTAGCTCTTACTTTGTATACTTACTTCCGCCTATAGCTTCCTGCAAACAGGTGCGCGCTCACTGTCATTTCTTATACCTCCTTGCGCTAATACCCTCAAATAGGCAATTGTGGCGACAATGGCGAGGGTTGCACGCTCGTCGAAACCACCCTAAGGAACCCAACCTCGCCGGGTAGCGGATCCAGCACCGATATCTCTCTCATCCCTCCGTATGCATCCGATTTATCATCGTCTGAAGCGAACTAACACTTTAAAAACTTTTCCAGCCATGCTTTCTCTGTGGCCTCTGGTTTCAGGCACGTAGCCACGATCGGCACGTCATGACCATATATTTATTCTATTGCAACAGGTACTCTGGCGCGGGCTGTGACAGTATTGGTGCCGATTGTGAGTCACCTCTCTCAACATGTGACGGAAAACCATTTCATAGATACCGCCCACCTAGGTACGAGCCAGGGCTGCAAGACCGCATTCCACAAGCCCGGAGACACTCCCGTGCAGCGCGCGTGCCAAGGCAACGACGTGAGTTTTGACTTCTGACATCTTCGTGCACTATGCTGGGATTAATGGCTGGAATACAGGTCAACCTTGTCATCACGTTCTGTGAATAAAAGCTGAACATGGCCAGTCGGTATTTCTTGTACTTTCTAGTAAATTGTAGCTGTACCTATGAACGGCTGCGTTGAATTCTATTCATGCTTGCCGATGACCACACAGACTCAGATGGTGTTTCCGCGGACTGCTAACGCTGTGCCCACACGTACTTTGTTTATGTGGAAAACCTTGAAAATGGGCATAACATGGCGGGAGGCGGGCGACCGTGCGAAATGGTGGTACATGGAGTCCTTGGAGTATCCGGGGTCCGGATGCCATCTTCAGTCGAGGAGAGCGCCCAACAGGACTTGTCTGTCACAGTCAAACGTCGTTCACTTTCAAAAACAGACGACACTGCTGGCAACTAGGAGCGTTACGGGGTGTTCAACGCTCGGGCCATAGGGAGTTGGTGCCAGCCACAAACGCACAAACTTGTACTGTTTACAGACTCTAATAGGTGCAAACCCTCCTCCTACTCGAATATTTTGCCTATGCCTACTCACATTTTGACTTACTTAGACTCCAAGATGTATTCTAGGGCAAAGACCTACGTCTATCCCGCGGCCAGGTCTTAACTCCGTCGAGGCATACTAGTAAATTCTCTCCCACGACGCAAGTGCCGACCACCATCGGCTTTATCTAGCCTCTCCTCATCCCTGCAGCGGCTGCCATTGACCTCCGTCTGGCGAATGGTCATGTACGTGTGCAACAATGTCAATAATACACACGTACATGGCCCGCGACAGCGCCTGAGAAATGCTGCGCAAGTTCGAGGCACAGACGAGGTAAGGGGTGTTAGACCGAGGGCAATAGTACATGCGGGTCCGCACTAGGCGAGTGATGCCTACCACGCTGTAGTGTTACTATGCTCTACAGGCGTGAAGACTGTGTGTCTCACTCTTCGAAAATTTTCCCAAAGCTCGCTCACATACCGGTTCTGTGTAGCTTTTAGCTACTCTTTCCGCCTCTGCAGCCCCGATAGTCCGGGGACTCGGCGTCTACACTCCCCATTACCAGCTCGCGCGCGCTTTGTGGCGTTTGATGGCGGTTGTAAAGCATCTTTGTCCGCGTTTCCGCTTTGCCTCTCGACGTCGTCTGCGTCGCACCAGATCAAGCATTCACGCGCTTTTGTAGATCCGAACGCTCACGGCGATCCACCACCTCATGGCTCGCATCAGCCCTGAGGTGTGGTAGCGTCTGGACCTAGCCACCCAGTTCGCTCTTCACTGAATTGTCGCTCCCGAAGTTCGTCGGCCGACTGCACGAGCTTCTGTGACTAGCGCATCCGCAAGAGTCTAGCTTTACAGCCTCTGTGAAATATCTCCCGCATTCTCGTGAGTCCGACGCGTCTATGCTCGCCAGAGACGTTCACGGGGCCTCACTGGCATGCGCTCGAATTTACAGACTCCGGGGCTCGCATCCACGGCCAAGAAAGCCCGCTGCTGAATCAACCTTCCCCAGACATGCACATGTTTCTCGTGGTTTGGAGGTTTCCAGGTCAGGATGTCATGTTTACCTTAAACACTGATTTACACCGAACGCGATTTCAGCTCAGTTGCTCGGTCGAATCTGCGGCTCCACGAAGCCGTTGAGCATCTACGCGGGAACTCGATTAGCATTCCAGGCACCATCCAGAGTGGTGTTCCCATCACTCCAGGACCCTTTGCGGTGATAGCCACGCGATGGTGCTGGCTATTACGCATGTGGGTCGAGGCAAGAACACAACAAACTCAACGCCGGCGAGCAGAACATCGTCAGTCGCCCAGCTGCGATCTGTCAATTGGACCCGGAGCGCTGCGAGCGACTCGTGTGTTCTCTGACTAGCACAACTCGCCTTGTACGCATAAACCCTCCTTTCTCCCATTGTGTCATATTCATCATCGCAATTTATGTGGACATGTTTTGGAATAGACCTACAGATCGTTCCAGGTGTGCAGAGTGTGATGACGGCGCCCCTTGAGCCGCTGTTGTCGCCGCTGATGGACACGAGCGACAGTCTAGTCGACCGTCGGCCGGTCACCTGCCCGTGGTATGGAGATTGTTTTTGAAACGTGCGGGTGTATTCTGTACATCCGGTACGCAGGCTGGTTACATGTCTGTCTCTCCCCAGAGCTATAAAAAGGCCCGTGAGGCGACGGTTATACTCAGCTTCTCAGCCCCCAGCTCGCAATCCCCAGAATCACCATGGCCTTCTCTTTGAACGTCTTCACTGCTCTCGTCGCCTCTGTGGCTCTCTTCGCTGTTGCGAACGCTGAGCGTCACACTGTACACTTCACGAACAAGTTGCGTTTCTAGCTCTTTATGTTGGTCCTAATACTGACGAATGCGCATTTTCTCCAGCTGTGGCCGCGGTACTGTAAGTCCAAGCTTGTCTCCGACGAATGGGGAATGTCGCTAAATATTTCACGTGTAGCCCATCTTGAAGGCCAACGGACAGACTCTATCCACCGGCGGTGACTTCACTACCAACGGACCGTTGATCGCTGCTATTGCGTACGCCTCCCACGCGATTCTATGTCTGACCCTCTACTTACACTCTTTCTTACTTCCGCAGCTACTTGCAAGTCGGTGCGTATTATCCGTCAGTCGCATATTCAGTCGTGCTGATGTATTCGAATAGGCAACTGTGGCGACAATGGCGAGGGCTGCACGCTCATCGAGACCACCTTGAAGAACCCGACCACGCCCGGTGGAGGTTCCAGCACGGACATCTCCCTCATCGCTCCGTACGTACCAGGTTGCCCACGTCCGGCAAACCCATGCTGAATATTCTCTCCAGCCACTCGTTCTCTGTGACTTCTGGCTTCGGGTAAATGACAACAACCGTTACACCAAACCGGCGCAGGAGTACTCATCATACCATCACAGGTACTTTGGATCTGGCTGTGACGGTATCGGCGCCGATTGTACGTTCCCTCTCTCGTCCAGTCAAATGATAAAATCTCACGGACTATCTCTTGTTTAATAGGCACGAACGCCAACTGCAACACCGCATTCCACCAGCCCGGTGACACTGGCGTGCAGCGCGCCTGCCAGAACAACGACGTAGGTCTTTTTACAGTTGTCGGTTCTGGACGGATGGCGCTGAACAACCTTCACAGGTCAACCTGGCTATCACATTCTGTCTTTGAGGGTCGATTTTGAATGGCTAATCTTGTTATGGTTCTTCAAATTGTAATTGTAATTGTATTCTGAATATCTATGCCAAACTGGAAGGTACTTCGGTATTTTTTGAGGTATTGTGAACTTGTGCGCGCATTCGCAGATATCGGTGTTTCACCTACAGCCTTCGTAGTCCAACGTCGTGCGAGCGTAGGTCTGCGTGGTGACGGGCATCATATCAAAGTGTCAGAGATACATGACGTGGGTATATTTTTGGATTCAAGGCTAGCATCTACAGATCCCAGGGACTCCGCGGCTGACCACCGACTCCATCAGTCAAGAAAACGGCGCTACCATCGTCGTCTATGTAGAAGCAGTCTTCGTGACGTACCCCAACCTATAGGCCATTGATCAGCGGCGCGTCGAAAGGCACGAACAGTTCCGTGCTCACCTCCCCCTCGATGTATATACCTGGTTCATCTGAAAATACATGTCCCGTGAGTATTATGTCTTCTGAACCACCCCGTAGGTATGGCGATTCGTGGTTTTCCAGCCCGATGCCTGTGTGTAATATTAGTTTCTGAGCGTCCAAGGCGGTTCCCATGAGGACGTACCATGACCCAGCCTGTGCGTGAAATATTCCCCATAACCTTCGAGTTTAATGGTCTCGCGCGCAGCTTGGTCTACGTCCGCGGTCACTGTACCGTTGTGCGCAGCGGCGATAGCCATTGATTGGGCCGAGTACACAATGTTCCAGATGTCGAGATGCCAGTTCGATATGACGGAATCATCCAGCGCGAAAGTCTGTGAACAAAGTTAGGCTTCGTCGTATCAGTGAAGAGTCGCGGTGTCGTACTCGTGTGACATCGCTATAGTAGCCATGTAGAGACCCTCCGCAGTCTACCAGGATAAAGTCCGACTTGCTCAGCTGACGATCGGTCCCTCCGCCATGAGGCAATGCGGCGTTCGCTATGGGTAGAGAGCATTAGCACCCAATTTCCTGATTTCCTGATAGTTGGTCGTCACTGACATCCGAAGAGGGTCAGAGGGCCAACGTCCGTTAAGCCAGCGGCGAGGAGGGCTTGCGTTACGAGGGCTCGCGCCTCGGACTCCCGTATGCCAATGTACATCTCTGAGCGTGCTGCTCGTATGCCAAGGACGGTAGCCTATGAAGCGTCAGAAGAAAACATGTTGCGAAGATGATGAACGTACCTCATTGACACACTTCAGAATTTCGATCTCCTCCTTGCTCTTTCGTTCACGGAGTCTGACGATCTCCACTGGAGCACCCAGCACTTTGCTGCCACTCGTAGCCTTCTGTAGTCCCTCGACGATGAACTGACGCATCTTGTCGTCCACGTACACTGTGCCATCCTGTAAACTGGGGATAGCGGACACCGCGACCTCGTATGGATTCGCATCCTCTGGCCATTCTGGGTAGGTGATATTGGAGCTGCTGGGTATAGAGAGAAGTTTGGCGCGAGTTGCCTCGAACGAGGGCGTCAGAATGGATACATTGGCGGAAACGCGACTGCCGTCTACGTTTGGCGTGATGATGAGCAGGAGAGGTCGTTCCGAGAGGTGCCAGTGCGCGCCGGAGAGGTTGGCGTAGAAGCCGGCGTTGGCCCCGGGCTCTGCGATGTAGGCGGAGGCCCCGAGTGCGTGCAGCGTCGACGCGAGCGCGTCCTGGCGTGCGACAAAGGAGGCCGCGGGAATGGGCTGCACATGAGCACAGTGCGCGGCGAGGTGTGAGAAGTCCGGGGCGCGGCGCAGCGGCTCGGCGGGGCCCAGGAGGAGGAAGTAGAGCGCGGAGAGTAGAAACGCCATGGCACAGGTCGCGGCGAGCTGCAGAGGCGGTCAGCGAGGGCAGCTCCGACAGATATGCGGCTTTCTCATGCATGCCTTGTGAACGCCTGTCCTGAACCGGGCACCTTGCGATCCCCGGCTCGCACTGGCAGGGGGAAGTGCCCACGGTCGCTTCTCGTCGGGCAGCATGGCCTGCAGAGTCGCTCGTGCTGCGCTGTCGCTGTCTCGAGGGGCGTGCTCGCTGCGAGTGACAGCGGAGGACGAGAACCAAGTCGGCACCTGCCGACGTCCGCGTCTCGACTCACGCTTTGGCGCGAAACGCGTCGGGCGCTCCTGTAATTGACTCAGCTTGCAACCCGCGTCCACCATGCCCGAACACATCGAGGACACAGACACCCTGCTCGCCCTCCTCTCCAGCCTCCTCGACGCGCCTGCCACCGACCACAGCGTCTTGCTCGACGCGCTCGTGCAGGCCGATGGCGACGTCGAGCGCGCAGCTCACACACTAAATGGGCGCGTCGTGCTAGAACCTCGGCCAAAGGTAAGCGGGGTCAAACGCAAACGGGCTGCTGGACTGGAAGGCTGGCTAGTCAAGTCAAGTGACGCGTCTGGATCCAAAGCTTCGGACCACAGCCCACCATCTCGGGCCCATGCAGAGAAAGCTCATACTCCTGCAAGCACGAACGACGCGACCTCTTCGAAAGAGAGGGGCTCGCCAGTGCCCGAACGCTCACCGAAGAAAGCAAAACCCGTCACTCAGGAGGAGTTCATGTCAATTCTGCGGCCACCAAATTCCGCCGATCAGACGAAGCAAGGACCTCCAAAGTTCCCTCCGTTGACTCTTAGCACTCCTGCGCTTGTTGCGAAACATACGCCTTGTACTTTGCACCCATCGATATTGCCTCCAGAACTCGCATGTCGGTGAGAGCTCACGTATCGCCACTTCATAGCAAATGTTGAAGAAAACCCAGGCTTTTCTACCATATGCTTGGGGAAAGCCGAACCTGGCAACGCAATAAGTGGTGGCTTTTCGAGCGAGTGGTCGAAAGCCCTCACTTGACATCTTTTTATGTCCGAAAAACAGCCGATGAGGGCGGGGAAGACATGAAGCAGGCTGCTCAATTTTGGTACAACGGAAGGCCGACTGAACCACCGTCTCGGTTTCCAGACGCGATGGAGGAAGCATGCTCATATATTGAGCGCGTCGTCAACGCGGAAATGCGCAAAAGACCCCGCTTTCCGCTGGAGTACGGTGGCGATCCCAGCTCGAATGCCACTGACGAAGAGACACAGGAGCCGATAGTGTGGCGTGCAAATGTCGCGGCGTCGAATAGATACGAAGGCTCTGCAGAGAGCGTCGGTTTTCATTCCGACCAGTTGACGCACCTAGGACCTTATCCTACCATTGCCAGCCTGAGCCTGGGTACGATCTTGACTCTATAATCTATACCGGTAGTTCTTACATTGTGGGCTTGTAGGAACGAGTAGAATCTTCCGGCTGAGGGAGGTCGTCCCAACGGACGAGAAAACGAAACGTAGTGCGAGGACGTACAATGTTCCTCTGCATCACAACTCGGTATGGCCCAGTCTGTGCGCGTATACGATTGCACTGATGACGACGTAGCTCTGTATCATGCACGCATCCTGTCAGGAGGTATTCAAACATGCTATCCCACCACAGCGCGTCATCGATCCCTTCCACCCGCCCTTTCCACCTCCAGACGTAACTCTTGACCCTGGGGAATCAATACCTACATCGACTACCCGGATAAATATCACATTCCGATTTTATCGACCAGACTACCGCCCTGCGACGACCCCAAGATGCAAATGCGACGTGCCATGTATACTGAGGCCTGACATGAAGAACAGGTATTCCGCGCAAGATACAGAGGATCTGGATGGCGCGGGCGAGAATAAACCGAAGGTCAGGAAGGACGTGATGATGAAATACTGGTGGACATGTTATGCGGGTGCGCAGAACGACGGTAAGGGCTGCGATTTCTGGAAGGTGATGGACGCGAAGGCGGAGGGAAGGGGTCCGTTTATTGGGGATGTATTGGATAGTGCGCAGTAAGTAACTCCAAATTCGATTGAGAGTGAGACTCGATTCTAACAACGTCGCAGACACTTGTGACTAACTACCTAGTAGAACATGTAGGCTGATCAAAACAATACTCACCTCAAATCTACGATTGTGACAAGTGACTCCCAACTTGGAAGTATATGCGATGTCGCCCTGCATCTGACTGCTAACTGCAGCTGGCGTCATCTTCGTTGCCGCCGTATTTCTGAGTACTGTTTTAACTTTTGTTCTTACAACCATGTCGCGTGTTGATACCTTTCCGCGGCAGGGGTTTTTGTGAGGCCTTTTTCGCGTCTACAAACACCTTCTTGAACCCGGTCCTTGGACAGTGGATGTCCCGGACTATGCGCCCCTGAGGTCAAGACAAGAGGTGATGGTTGAAGACCAGAACTCGAGCGGCAGCCAATCACAGCGATAGTTGCCTATTCGAGGTCCAACATTGCCAGATACGGACGAGCCCTGCTAGGAAGGCGCGGCAGCCCGGCCATCAACGCCACCACAGCGTCGAAGAGGTGGTGGTTGGAATACGAAGGGGGTCAGCCTCCGCAGGTATAAGAACCCGTCTGCTCTCTCTCGAGGCCCCCACCGCTCCTTGTCCCGTCACCACCACCTCCCCCGAGGTGGCCCCCGCTCGGTCGACCGCTACCAGTGTCTGGACAACCGGTGAGCACTCTGCCATTACCTGAAGGGACGCTGGACACTGACACACACCTTACAGTCACACTCGTCCTCTATGTCGTTTGCCGTCCGTGGGCAAAGCGTCCTTGGAGACGCATAGGCGTCGGGACCGTCGCGGGCGGTGGGCTGATGGGTTTGAGGCACTTCGTGAGACGTTGCGTTGTGGTCTCATTCTCCGGCCTAGTGCACTGTGCTGTGGAGTCGGACCGGGGGTCGCGCAGCATGCACCAATACGAACCAATGGTAAGCACGCCGCGACGGCGACCGTGGTCCCAAGCGGGGGCGCGGCAGGCGTGTTACGACGTCGTGTCGTGCAGTTTGATATGGTGTCGGCGAGTGCAAATAGTGCCTCGGGCGACCGTCATAGGCACGCACGGCGTTCCATTGGCGGCACTGATGTCTCTCTACGTCTTCTTGTCGGCCGAGCGCCAAGGAGTGGTTTGGTCTCGCCTCGCCTCTTCTCCTCTCTCTTCCTTTTTCTTTTCTTGTCTCCCCTTCCTTCTCCTCTCGGCCATTGTCCGGACGCAAAGTGAGTGCTTCTTCAACTGTGAATGAGTGACTCGTCGCATGCTCATATACCAACGGCCAGCCACCTGCGTCCTGTGTGTTGGTCGTTTAACGTGGGCCGGACGCTTCATTGCGACTAGCCGGCCTTAGTGCATTGTGTCCACGAACCTTTTCGCAAAGTGAACCGGGCATGCACCTGACACACCAATGGCACCGTTCCCTTCGCTAGCAGTGCCTGGACACACGGTGAGCATGCTTCACGCCTGACTCAGAACGTCGAGCACTGAATCGAGTTATCTTTCAGTCACTTCGTCCTCAGTGAACAGTTAGTCGTCACGGCGGTAGCAGGTCTTCATACGCGAGACCCACCGTGGACGACGGGCCGGACGCTTCATCGCGACTAGCCGGCCTCGTGCACAATGCCAGATCGGTCGGGCCTCTGCGCGAGGTAACCGTGGCGTGTATCGAAACGACCACTGGCCAATGGTAAGCACGCCGCTCCCCCTCCGGGGCCTTTCGTCACTGCAGCGGCGTGTGACGATCATCGTGTGGCGTCTGACCTGAGGCTCTGCGAGCACTCGTAGGCCCTGGTGTCAGGCGCGCTGCTGTGCTATCATGGCCTCCTCGGCGGACACGCCCACACATGATTCCATTGGCGGTACTGTCTTTCCCATTTGCTCTTCTCCTTTGGTTCCTTCACTTCCGCTTCTCTTTCAACTTCTCCCTTCGGCGACGTCCGAGTCCTTCACAACTCCTCTCTCCTTTCTCCCCTCTTTCATTCTCTGCCTCTCAGCTTCTCACCGACGTCAAGCCTTCCGAACCCTTCAATATCGAGTGGCCAAGAATTCCTCGAATCAAGACAAAGGTGCGTAACCCGGGGGAGGCACGGACCTTCACGCGGTCCCCGGGATAAGTACCCTCTCAAGACTCGAGGGGAAACCAACCGTGCCAATTCTTTTCTGTATGCTGTTCTGTCTCTGTATTATGTAGTGTTCATTTATGGCGAAATGAGCCAACCTTGCGAACCATACTAATCGATGTATACGGACGAATCCCACATTGAATTCGCACACGTGCGCAAAATGTGATTATAACGTGAATGTGAGCAGCCAGATCTAACCCCCATCTGTATAATCCCCCATGTCCACTACGAAGGTTGTTCTCCCTCCTCGAGGTAGAACTAAAATCCTCTCCGCTCCATGGAGTTGGCACGTTTCACAGCTCGGAACGATCATAGAGCGCATCCTCCCTTGTCCTTCCAAAGGCAATGCGTGTACCGCAACCTTGGGTAATAGTAGCTCGCCATGATGCAGCGCGATCAGAGTCACAGGCGTCTCAAACGTCTCGCCATCCTGCAAACCGCTATGAGTTCGGTCCAAGTAAGGATGATACCCGTACTCACCTTGGCGACGAAATCCCCTCGTTTCCGCCCACTGACGAGCCAATCCTTGGTCATCTCCTCTACGTCGAACCGCATGAAGTAAGCCTGCTTGTCTGCATCTTCTGTCGGTGCCCAGTGGAACGACGTTTGAATGGTGAGGATGGCGGAGATGGGCTGGCCGGCGTAGAGGGCTGGAAGTCTGTGTGCTTGTGATGGATCGGGGGCTATGAAAGGGTTAGGTAGGATCCGGAGACGAGCTGCCGCTAAGATCTAGAGAACGGTAGTGGAAACAGATGAGTATATGGTCTGCGTGAAGTGTTTGAGAGACGTACATGCATCTGTGGGACGTCGAGAGGTATGATCATCTCTTTCCAGTTCTTGTCGACCTCTTCGGGGCGTCTGCCTCGTTTGAGGATCTGTAGGCGCGTGTTTAGTGTTGCTAGCATAGATAAAAACGATCGACAGACCTCGTTTGCAGAGGTCAACACTTCGCCGAATTCTCCGTCTTTACTTGGCAAAGAAGGAACATCCAATTCTCCTGTGTTGCAATAGTATCCAACCCAAGAGGAGTCGGTTTGCAGTGCTCGTATGAACACATCGCAGAGCTCTTCTTTGTGGAAGGATGGTGAGGCTATTGATGACATTGCCTCGCCCACGGCATCTTCGATGAATGTTTCCACCTCTGTGGTAGGTGTTGGCCATTCCGTCAAGTGTCAATGAACAGGTATGGGTATGTTTACCTTCTCGAAGCATCCGGTAGGTGATATGAAGGTGTAGCGAATCGCGTCCTTGAAGGTCGTTAGTCAGGGCTACCGTGCTCCAAAACAATCCGTACCTTTCCCTCTCTTCGCGTCGAGCTGGAAGAGGAATTTCCCGGGCTGATCTTGGGTGACCGTCTGTCCCAGCCATCAGCTACGTTGAAAGTACACCGGGCATCCAAACGACGCACGATGACCCCGGATTGCTGCATGGCACCCTTGGTGATTTTCAAGTCCTCGCTGTCGCTCTGGGAGGACAACAACTCGGTCTTCTTTATCCTTACACTCTGGAACGAGGTCGTGGAGAGCGTAAACCGAGTGAACAATCTGTATACGCAGCCGTAAGGATTATGTCTCGAGTGAGGTTATGAGAGACGTACCTTGTGCCGCGGAAGAAGTCTTCGACGTTGATGGCAAGGGGAAGAGCGGCAGAGATGCTTCGCGGTAGGCGAACAGTCCGTGTGACATGGGGTTCAGCGGTGGTAACGTAGTCGACGATGATAGAAACTCGCTGAGTCCGATGAGTCGACACGACCAACGGTATAAGATGTCGAGACACACCATGCTCGGAATCCCAGACGCGTCCGTATGTGGTACTGAAATTAAAACCGTGGCTTCTGCTGCGATGTCAAACAGGACGAGCGATTCGTCGATTTTCTCGAATGTCGTTTCTTCTGTAGGACTGTTAGCAAATTCAATACTGGTTGGGTTGAGAGAATATGACGCACCATCATCCTCTATGGTAGCCTCGTCGACTTGGAATTGTATACCCGCTGGCCCGGACAGACGGAGCATTGCTTTCGAAATCTCATTTCGTCCGGTGTGAAGCGCCACAATCACTCTCGGTGACGTACCCAATTCAACTAGTATTACAAAACATCGTGAGGGTAAGTGGTGGAGAGAAAGAAGGCGACGCACCTCTTTGTGGCTGCCGCAGTTTTACATCCAATGCCCGTAAATCTTTCGGTATTCGTACGAGGACGGGAGGTGTCTTGATTTTACTGCTCTTGACGGGTGATTGTGCATGTAACCATTGCAGTGTGAGGTGTCCAATCTTGACTTGGCTGGAGTGTAACGAGTATGTGCCGACAGTGGCAGACTGTGAAATGGTGACAGTCAGGCAAAACTATAACTATCCTGCGAGAGACAGTACGCACTGGACAGAATAATGAGATGGTGGACGTCCCTGGCGGAAGTGACTCCAACGTTTCACTGAACGTTAGTCGATCACCTTCGCGACCTGAGAGAATCACAGAGACTGAATCGATGGGAATGTCCTGGTAACAGATTCAGTGTGGCTGGAACGCTGACTGACAAAAAAACCATACACAGGGCAAGGAGTTCTTGACTTTCACTTGCAAAACTGCGCCATCCTTCTCTTCAACAAGCGTGGCATCACTCTCTGCAACGGCGACGGAGATAGCTGGGTGATCAGGCTGCATGCAGTCTGCTAGAACGTCAGGTCATTACCTCATCACGATACGTGTTGCTTACCAGATTCTAACGCAACCGCAGCTTTGTGCAGCTCCTGCGCGAGAGAAGAAGTGTATGTGACGTGGTCTTCCTTGGTGATGAGAAGCGCCTTTCCCAGGTCTTGCACGTACGCCTTCAAATAATCCAGTAAAACAAGCAGCCATTCTTTGTCATGGGGTTTCTCTACGCTCTCGTTGAGGTCCAGGGCGCGCGTTAGCATGAAGGCTTCCAATGACGTCCATCCGTGTGGAGAGTAATGGGCCGGTAGCGATGTGTATGTTGTGAGCGCGTTATTGAGCCGCCCACGTACGCTGTCCGGTGGGGGTGAGCATCGCCCGGTGCGTAGTGGCATGATAGATGGACACGTACACGTCCAATGCTGCCAAGCTCCCATGCATCCTCAGTGCAAATTTCCTTCGCCCAGCATTGGCATACAGCTCGATAGCGCGGTTGGTGAGGCTGACATAGGCTTCCAAAAACGCCTCTTTATCCAACAGGGCCTCTTTCAGCTCTTTCTTTGAGATTGACTCTAGTGCCTCTGGTGTAACTGCCTCTTCTGTCTTCCCTCTTGTCTTCGAAAGGGCGTCCGAGAATGGGGGCTGACATGGCAAGAAACCTACGTCGATCCCTAGGATGTCAAGCTAAGATGGTCACCTCGGGTCTTCCGCGTCAGACTAGGGGACTATTCACCTGATGTCGCGCGAGCTCCAACAATTCGCCCTTCACCGCACTGAAGCCAATTTGAGAAGTCTTGGTGGATTCAGACGACTTCGCCCACGCATTGCACTGTTCCACTACACTGAGAGCCGAAGAGTATGTCCATGACTCGATGAAGAACGGGGGCAGTTCGCTCTAGAGGTTAAAAGTTGAGCTAGCGACACTGACTATAGAGCTTTGGTCTTCACCTGTATTTCCCGTAGTCGTCTCCCGAATGTGTTGAGAAACGAAACCGCTTTGTGTGCAATATCAACGAACTTGCTCAAACCGCTCAGCAGCAGACATTCTCGTGCAAGGAGATAGATTCTGAAGTCGAAGACGGAGATGGAGTTGGCTAGGATGAGGTCTCTGTACGGTTTCTTGCTGACGGAAAGAAGAGGGGCAGAGTCGTCTTGTGCGGACGGGCTCGCGAGCGTACCAAACCACGACAGATTCTTGTCCCTCAGGACCTGATGGAACAACGCTTCGAGCTCGTCATAAACGAACAGCGCCTCGTCGTGGAGATTCATGCCCTCGAAAGACGATGCCAGGCTTTCCTGGGCACAAACTCACATCAGGCCGCGGCTCGGATGCAAAGTGTATATTGCGAGCACCTTTAGGATGAAATATGTACAGAAGTTCCAGCCTGGCATTTGTCTCTGCCCCTCGGAACGTTTGATTTCTTCCTCGCGCTGGGTGACAGAGTTGTCGAAGGCCGTAAGGACGCCCTCTTTGACCTTGCTGATAAGCTCCGCCCATGCAGTTGGGTTGTCATAGTCGGACGACCACACAAGTTGTACACATCTGCAGGTGTTATAAGCTGACTCGTCGAGGACAGCATATATTGAGGTACGCACCTGTCGCGTTTGTCGACGTTGAAATCCGCTCTGATTTTATCCAACACTGTCGCCTTCACCTGGAAGATACGAGCCCCCGTCGTCTTGGAATCCGGGCGGACAATATGTATGATCAACCACTCCTGGTTCTTGCGCTGCAATACGCTAGTGTGCCAATCCTTGATCTGCTTCTTGACCGAGCTTCTGTACGTTTCTGTATCCTGTGTGAGGGTTAAGAACGAACAGAAACATGTATGGAACGTGAAGCGCACCTCACACACGACGATGAACGCGTTCAAAAGCGGTCTTTCAAGGATGGATTGCGGGACCTGCGAGGTATGCTCGTCCCGCAGGGTGTCGACAGCAACTAGATCCACCTGGAGCTCCTGTATTGTTCGTATCGCAGGGCGTGAAGCAGACTTCCAGTGAAGATTCCGTAGGGGAAGTTGAGAGGAGAGAGCGGCGTGTAGGAGTTTCCATTGGTCTGTCGCGAGGTATGCAGGAGGGGCGGAGTAGGTGATGATCACCTTCTGGCTGGGCATGATGGAGAGTGTAGGTAGCAGTAGTCGGGTATCTGTCGGTCTAGGGTCTTGGAATATCGTGCAGCATTCAGCGCAAGCTAGACGAGGATGGAGGATGAGAGCAAGGTGATTATGGGCGCTTCTCAGTTCGCGTCCTCGTCGCGAGTCCTCGGCGCGTCGCACCAACAAATGGGTCTCTGCATGGAATACTCTGGTATATAATTATCTGGCCTACACAGACTTTTTGTTAAGTAGATTTACAGTTCTACCCTCCGGATACCCGAAAAATACTCCAACAGCCAGCAGGAAGTTGGCCACACACAACACACCGGAAGACTGTACGGTCGAGGGGAACACATTCCACGCGTATTCCACACTGAACAACAGCGGGAGTCTGAGAGGTAGATCATATTAGTGGCTTTACCTCACGTGTCAAGGTCAAGAACCTACTTGATCCACACAGGATACTTCGTCCTCCACAAGAGGAATGGTATTTGATGGGCGTACCACGAGTAAAATTGGTAGTGCAGCGAGCGGGCGAACAAAATTCCAACGAGGTTCGATGTGAATAGAACGGTTGTGACATCTATACACGACAAGGTCAGTATCATACTACCACCAGATCCTGCCCACTCACAGTCCGCCGTCAGGGGAACCAACGCCGGAGAAGCAGTTGGACGCTTCAGGCCCCGGTTCAACACTGCTGATACACCACCGTCGCGTTTGCACCACCGGAAAAGACCAAAAGCGACCAGCGCCGCGAGATGGCCGCAGAGGAGGCTCCTAGCCCAAGTAGGACTGAGGAAAACGTCCTCGGGTACGAATCTCCAGTTGACGGTCCATTTGTACAAGAACGCGCGGGTGAACTCGTAGGCGTACTTGAGGTAGGAGCGATGGTTGTATGTCAAAAACGGCCAGCCGAGAGCAATCTGAGTATATGCCAGAATGAACATATACCCAGCTGTCAAGAGGGGGCCTCTGCGCTTGAACAGCACGACGAGCACTCCGGGAAGGTAGAGCAGCGCTGACATTTTAACTGAGATGGCTCCCCTGCGGTGTGTCAGCGTTTTTGTTTGTTAAACAACAGACGAAACGTACCCCAATAACAGTGTACCTAACGCATCGTTTCCCAGAGCAAAAGCCAGGACAGAAGCCTGCGAAGCAACCACCGACCAGCAGTCATTGAACAAACGCAGCGCGAAGATGGAATGTAGGCGTTTGCTCAGTGGCAGCAGGAGTAGGACCCAGTTTGGCACGTTGCCTGCTGTGCGATATATGGTGCAGGTGAGGGCGAGCGAAACAATGTAGAGGGTGCCATAGATCTGCTGAGCTTTGTAGACGTTCTTCCCGGCGTTCGTGAGCCCATACAAAATACGGTGGATGTATAAATGTCCAGCCGGGTATCTGAAGTCGCGTCAAAGATGGCATCCTAAAACCAATACACGTAAACTCACACCAAAGGTCCTGTAGGCCCCTCTATCAGACCATAGTCCCGTTCACCGTCGAAATACAGCTCAAGTTGGTAGATGTATGTCTCCCAATCTATCTCTGTGTCTGTGAACATTCCTGTTAACCGTGCTTTCGCGTTCGGAGACTGGTGCTTACAGGGAACGAAACGGATGATGAGCTGTGTAAGAGCGACATCGCCGAGGACGACGAATAAGGCGAGGATCGTGAAGTAGCGAGGGTCGGTCAACAGCAGCGTTGCATAGTGTTTGAGGAAGAGGATTGGACGTGGCCAGGAGGAAGACATGTCGGCGCCGCGCTCATCCTGCGCGTCATACACCATGACCATGTGTCGTGCATCACCGGCTTGAAACGTCGACTCGGAGTTGTCTGTTCACCTTGCTTTGCAATCTCGACGACAAAACAGACTATGACTTCCTTCAAACCTGGCGCAGTGCTGTTGCACACCGTAGCTACGGCTGTCATGACTTACGGATGGTTAGGACTCCAGGATCTCCCCAACAATGAATGGGTCGAGAAGCAGAAAGGAGGGCACTTCCAATACTTGACTATACAGGGGTGCGTGTAGTCACCGTTCAGGGTACCATGCGATACTAACGTGCACACAAGCCTCATAGTCGCGTGGATGACCATGTCACTCGGTCTCATAGCTGATGTCATGCCTAGTTTAAAAGGCGCGTATGTCATCTTATGTTCTGCGACATTAGTCGTTAATATCACTGCTTCGGTGCAACAGCCGTCCAAGTGGTAAAGCGAGCCTTGTTCATGATCGCGATGCCTGTGAGTAGCCCCGTGGTCACCCTTCTCGTGACTATTAAATGTCTTCCCCGCTAAGCTCGCCGTGGTTATTGCCACCATCTACTGGAGCCTCATTTTGTTCATGCCGGATCTCATTCTGAGGGCACCTGAGGTCGGAGAATGGGAGCCTACCTCCGCGGGGAACGCCCCAGATCTCATTCGAATCCCTGTCAAACTCGACCTGTCGCTGCACGCGATACCGGGTATTGTTCTCATCCTCGACTTCTTCTGGCTTGAGCGGAAATACACCAAGTCACAAGCCCAGCGCGGGGGTGCTATCGTTACGGTCCTCGCCGCAGTATGGTACGGCTGCTGGGTCGAATACTGTGCATCGTACAACGGAATCTGTAAGCGAAACACCTATCGTCGCCGCTAGAGCCGTGCTAAGCTTTGTTACGCCCATTCACAGTCCCGTACCCCTTCCTGACGTTCAACCCTCTGCCTATCCGCGTGGCTATCTACGCCGGAGCATCCACGTTCGCATATCTTTTTTTCTTGTTTTTGAACTGGCTGCACCGGTGAAGATCCTTCCGAGTGGTCATGGGTAGCACGTATGAGTGACTCGAATAAAATTTGTGCAACGACGACTCGCACTAGGGGGTGTGGCGTAGACGCCGCGAACGCGTTGTGGACGTGACGCGTCTGATGAGCACGATCGCGATCAACTTGGCAGTCGAGTCAACACCAGCTCGAGTCATCCTCCTCCAGCCTCTCTAAAGCCCTCGACGCCCCGGTGCTTACTCGGAATCACTACAAAATAACCACCTCGACATGTCAGAACAGCCGACAAAGCAGAAACTATGGGGCGGTCGCTTCACGGGCAAGACGGACCCGCTGTAAGTGTTCCGTATGGTCCCCGACCTACAAGCAGCTTATGTTAGAATAGCATGCACGAGTTCAACCAGTCCTTACGCTATGACAAGCGTATGCATGCCGCGGATATCAGGGGATCCATTGCATATGCAAAGGCTCTTTCAAAAGTCAACATTCTGACCGCAGATGAGCTCCAAAAGATTGTTACGGGTCTGCAAACCGTAGGCAAGGAGTGGGAAGACGGCGTGGTACGTTGACCTCCAAGTTTAAACTCATATAAATACTGATATTGCTTGGTTATCAGTTCCAGATCCAGGCGGACGATGAGGACATTCACACCGCGAACGAGCGTCGTCTGAGCGAATTGATTGGTCCTCTTGGTGGAAAACTCCACACAGGACGTTCACGCAACGACCAAGTGGCGACAGACGTTCGTCTGTGGCTTATTGACGAGATTAAGGGTGTCGAGGCAGGCCTTAAGGGTCTCATCCGTGTCCTGGCCGAACGCGCAGACAAGGAGAAGGACATTCTTCTCCCTGGCTACACCCATCTCCAGGTTAGCACTCTTTTCCTGACCACAAAACTATTTCTCAATTCGCATTGCAGCGCGGTCAACCTATCCGTTGGTCTCACCTCCTTCTCGCGCACGCGTTCTCCTTCCACGCAGATCTGGAACGTCTTCGCCAGCTTACGCCCCGCGTCTCCACTCTGCCTCTCGGATGTGGCGCACTCGCCGGCAACCCATTCGTCGTCGACCGCGAATTCCTCGCAAAGGAGCTCGGGTTCCAAAACATCGCCGAGAACAGCCTGTGGGGCGTCGGCGATCGCGACTTCATCGTCGAGTTCTTGATGTGGGCAAGTCTTGCCATGACGCACATCAGCCGCATGGCTGAGGACCTCATTATCTACTCTACTGCTGAGTTTGGCTTCGTCACTCTGAGCGATGCATACAGGTGAGGATCATCTCTCATTGCAATGCGGCGCGTCGCTTATGACGGTTCAATTATAGCACCGGCTCGAGTATCATGCCTCAGAAGAAGAACCCGGATTCCCTCGAGCTTCTTCGAGGCAAGTCCGGCCGGACGTTCGGCAAGGTAATGTCATTATGCTTTACTTTGCCGCACATTCTTTTCTGACCACCTGTGTGGAATAGATGGCTGGGTTCTTGATGACCCTCAAGGGCCTGCCTTCTACTTATAATAAGGACTTGCAGGAGGACAAGGAGCCTCTCTTCGATGCGGTTGACACAGTTTCTGCTTCGTTCCAGATCGCCGAGGGCGTGGTCGCCACGATGGAGGTATTTACAATCTCTTCATGCAGTCGAATTTGAATACTGAAATACCTGCTAGGTCCACAGCGACAAAATGCGTCAAGCGTTGACCATGGACGTACTCGCCACTGACCTTGCCGACTACCTCGTCCGCAAAGGGGTAAGCTTCATTGATATGTTTCACCGATTCGGAGTGATTCACCCGTTTCGCATCTAGATTCCATTCCGTGAAACTCATCACATCTCTGGTCGCGCAGTCGCGCTCGCAGAGTCCCGCAAGTGTCAACTGAACGACTTGACGCTGGCGGACTATAAAGGGCTCAGCGAGAAGTTTACAGATGATATCCAGGCCGTCTTTGACTTCGAGGCGAGCGTGGAGCGGCGCGAGTCCATCGGCGGGACGAGCAGGAAGATGGTCGAGAGGCAGATCTCTGTGCTGCGCGCATCCCTCGAGAACTAAAACGGACGGCCCATGTCCTATGTACCAGATCAGTTGTTGTACGGTACAATTAGGGTCCTGTATATCAGAGTGCCTGTGATCTCCTGCGCTCTGTTCGTGCGTCCTCACGGCGGTGTCTGAGACCGCGGGATTCGTACCGCCTCACGGCGCGGTTGGGCGCTCGTCGAAGCGTTGAGCGCTACCACCACCTTCATTTCGCCAACACCGCCCCCCACCCGACCCCTGGTCCTTCGCCTATATCCTACTTAGCCCCTGCAGCATTGACTGTTGCATTCACCTTCACGTCTTTCTTTCGCTCACACAACAGTGCCTGCCACCACCCCCCACTACCCTCACACCCACACGTAACGACTCATAGCAACCATGGCCAGAGACAGACTCGCAGCCTTGAGGGTGCGCCGCTCATACCGCTCTGCGGCGATAGACATGTATACTAATCCGTGTTGTGCACGCAGGCCCAGCAAGGAGGAGGCTACAACACTAGCACGTACGTCGTCTGCTTTTGTTGCTGCTCGTCCAACGGTCCTGACACCCCACCAGCGACGCCTACCCCATGCAATCCACCGGCAACACTCGCCAAAACCCGTATGCTCAACAGGATGCGAGCACCACGAGTTTCGACACCACGGCGAAGGACAGCAACGTCAACCTCGCGGACAACGGCATGTCGAGCTTCTACAGCGAGGTGCGCCCGACGAGCCGTATAGCCCTTGCTTCGGCGCCTGACCTGCCCGCGTCTCGCAGATTTCGTCTATCCAAGACGACCTCCGGTCGTACAACGACAACGTCGCGCGGATATCGGACCTCCACGGCCGCTCGCTCAACAACACGGATGAGGCCGCGGCCCAGCGGTACACGCAACAACTCGAGGACCTCGTAGCGGACACCAGTGCGCTCAGCAATGTCCTCAAGCGCAGGATAAAGGCGTTGGAGAAGAAGGGCGGCAGCGGGCGTGACGGTCAGATTCGGAAGCAACAGGTGTGTGCTACAGTAACGCCGCTCGTGGAGGAAGTTCTGATTTTTTGCTCCCATAGACCGGCTTGGTGAAGCAAAAGTTCGTCGAGGCGATCCAGAGCTACCAGGCTGCTGAGCAACAATACCGTACGAAGTACAAGCAGCGCATGGAGCGTCAATTCAAGATTGGTGTGTGCTGCTCTGGTTTTTTCTTTTGTGGATTGGTGTTGACCATATATTTCAGTCAAGCCGGATGCAACTCCCGAGGAGGTCAAGGCTGTCGTAAACGACGACCAAGGCGGCCAGATTTTCAGTCAGGCGGTGAGTAACATGCGATTGTGCAGTCCGACAATTGAGTGCTAATGGTGACATTATAGCTCATGAACTCTAACCGGTATGGAGAGGCAACCTCGGCTTACCGTGAAGTGCAAGAGAGACACGAGGACATCAAGAAGATTGAACGGACGATCACTGAACTTGCTCAACTGTTCAATGACGTGCGTATATCCTCGTTAAACATGTCCAGCTGGTGGCTGACCCCGCGTTAGATGAGCGTATTGGTGGAGCAACAAGACGAGCAAATCAACGTCATCGAGACAACTGCTGCAGCAGTCGAGAAGGACACCGAGGCTGGGTTAGTCACTCTGCTGATATGTTTGTGTCTCTTATGCTTAACAACCTCCCAGTCTCCAATACACAGAAAAGGCCGTCGACTCAGCACGCGCAGCCCGCAAGAAGCGTTGGATATGCTTCGCCATCTTCTTGGTCCTCCTCATCATCATTGCCATCGTGGTCGTGGTCGCGATCCTCAAGGCGACGAAGAAGTAGATGTATGGACTCAGCTCGCGCCCTGTCGTATACGATTATAATCTAGGGCCTCCTAGCGTGTCACATATCCCTCGCTCTGACTCCCGTTCTCTGGACTTCTCTCTCGGGCTCGCTATACTTATTACCTTCCGCATTTACCCTCTGTCTCGTCCTTCCACCTCGGTCTCGGATCGGTGTCACCTCCTGTACCTAGTGTTCACCGTCAATCTTACTCCTGTGGTTGATACCCATATCACACTTTGTTTGTGTGAACGGCTGAACAACTCCTGGTTGGCATGAGGCTGAGAGGTTGATCGGTTGGCGAAGAACCGTGCGTTGCCAATATCTTCCGCTATAGAAATTAACCCTGATTTTCAGGTCATCAAGCGTTCAATGTCATTCAATTGTAGCGTACCAATGTTCCCTAGGCATCCGGCCTACAGATAGGTCGCCTCTGAAAGTGAGGGGTCCGCGGGGTCCTAAGGTATCTGAACCAGTCTTCCTGATCACTCACGCTCTTTGTGAGGTCCAGATACGCGAGATGACTGGGACATGGTGCGACCTGCGTAGGGCTTTATTCCAAATCAGACGGTCTAAACTGGGCCCGTGGACGGCAGCTATACAACGACGCTTCAGGGCTTCGGCGGACGTACACGGCTCTCCGCGCTGCGGTACCACCCGGACTCGTTGTGAACTGGGCCGCAGGGTTGTGTCGCCGCCTGGCGACGCCAGAACACTGCGGACAAGGCATTTTGTAGACGGTGGACAACAGCCGCCGCGGGTGACAGGCCTAGGCCACGGCGATCGCGGGGGGCGTTGTATCAGCCTGTACAAAGAGGTTTTGTAGACGGACCTGTGGTGCCCTGTGCCGCCCGACTCCTGCCTTATCCGCCCGTGCTGTTCCACGGCCCAGCAGCGCAAAGAAGAGCGAGCGCGCTTTGGAAATACAAAGCCGGAAGGAAAGAAGGCAGAAAAATGTGGCGGCCCGCTTTGTGACTTGCCGCCCCACGGCTGCCCTGGCGTCCGCGCAGCACAGCATAAACGAGGCTCTGGCTGTGTGGTGGCGTACGCGGGCTCGGGCGACGTCTGGGACGCGGTGGGCGGTGCCGGGCACGACGAGCAGGTGTGGTAGATGGCCAAAGAGCGTGGCGGTTCGGTGCAGGGTCGTCCGGAGAGAGAGTATGGCGGGCGGCACCCGGGACGGAGGCGGATGGATTTGTCGGGATCGGATGCAGCTCGGGCCTCGGACCATCAAAGAGTGGAATCGGGCGTGGGGATCTGGCTTTGCTGTACGCCGTTACCGCCTGTTCCCGCCTGGCGATTGCCACGTGCGGGCACTTGAGCAGGCTGACGCGTCCCTCACAGGCCCTATAAGAGCTTGCTCACCTCGACCACCCGCCTCCTCACTTACCCACACACCAGCCCTCACCACCCCGCCCTCCTCCGTCGCCTGTCCCCTCGTCCAGCTCTCCCCCCGCCGCACGCCGCCCACACCTTGTAAGTCCTCCCGCCCTGGTGCAGATAGCGGGCTTAGTGCTAATCGCCATTGAATGTACAGCACGACACAACTACTGTCATCATGGCCGGAAAGAAGCGCTGCCAATTCGAGGCTGAGGTCCGCTGCAACTCTGCGGCCCTTCGTCTGGTTGGCCAATGCCCACACTGCCGTGCAGACTTCTGTGGCACAGTGCGTATTCCTGTCGTATGACCCCTGAAACTTGTCGTCTAATCCCCCCACCAGCACCGAATGCCTGAGCACCACAACTGCCAGAACCTGGAGAGCTGCCGACAGCAGGCGTTCGAGAGGAACAAGGCGAAGCTCGAGAGTGAGCGGACGGTTGCCTCGAAGATGGCAATGGCATAGGGCCTCGTCATCCCCCCTTCCCCCTCCCCACCGGCTGCACTTGGTCGCCCTCTCCGTAATGCCAATACACCCCTGCCGCACGACTCCTCGCCCCGCAGCTCCTGTGGAGGCCCACCGTACCATTGCCATTCACGACCGCTTGTTCACCCCTCTGCTATAATGACCCTTCACGGACGCATGCCTGTATGCGAGATACCACATTGCTATCTATTACTATCCATCCCCTTCCCCATCTTCTCCATGGCACTCGGGTGTGCATTACCCTATCCTCCTGTCTACTATTGTATGGTACCATAGAATTCTCAATTGTACGACCCAGACCCCCAGACCCCACAGCGTGTATCGTGCGAGGCTTTGTACTTAGTGTGAGTTGAGTGTGAGTGGTCAGCTAATGTTAGCCGGGCTTCCGCTGCGAGTTCCGCAATCCTGGGCATCCGACGAGTGGCCGCGTGCTTGCTTTATATTATTACGAGATCAGTCACCCCCACCCGCTGCCTCTTGTATCCTGAGCCGTCTTGACTCGACCCCGGCCAGCGCCCGCGACCGTGACCAATATTGTTGTGCAGCTATTCCAGCAGCCACCCCAGGTTCTGCAGCAGACGCGGCGTCGATACAGCGGGAGGCCGAGTGGGACTTGTGCGGAATGCCGCACCCTCACCGCTCAGGACGAGAGTGAGCTCCGTTGCAAGGACAGACGACGGCTGCGACCAGCGATGGATGCCCAGATGAAGCATTGATATTGCGCCGTAACCCCAGAAAGCGACGGATTCTGGAGTGGTTCCGGACTCCTCGTCGAGCCAGCCCACCGTTGAAATATCGACTCGGATCCGGTGTACCCCTCTTGCCCCCCACCACCACATCCCCGCACGACCAGCCCCTCCAGCCCGTCGCACCTGCTTTCCCCGCTGGTCAGTCCGGCTCCCCCGCAATCACATGCGGCGCGTTCCGCTCACCGTGCCGTATCATTACAGCTCGTAACGATCGCGCATATATACACACTAGGTAAGCACGGCGCACCCGCTTTCGCAAGGCTGTACTCACTCGATACCCATCCCACCTGTTTGGATCGCGCGTCGCCGCCTTCGTTGTGCGTTATGGCGAACAGAGTCAAGCAGATTGCGGATCATTTGTCAGGAACAATGTCTGGAACAGTGAATGCAGGTACGCCGCTCTGCCTATCGCTGACCAATGGGGCTTCTTACATTGTCACAGAGAAATGGGACAACGTCCCCCTTGCTCCCCCGGACAGGTTCGCATTCCCCTCCCTCGGTTGTTTTTTTTGCGCTCACAAGCCGGGTTTGTGCAGCATCTTCAAGCTGACCGCCACATACAAGGAAGACACTTTCACGAACAAAGTTAATCTCGGAGTTGGTGCCTACCGGGATGACGATAACAAGCCCTGGGTGCTTCCTGTCGTCAAGAAAGTAAGTTGTAACATCGCGAAACCTGTATCATCTGCCATAACGATATGTCTAGGCCACCAAAGTGCTCCTGGAGGACCCTGCTCTGGATCATGAGTATCTCCCCATCACCGGTCTGCCAGCCTTCACATCTGCCGCGGCCAAACTCATCCTTGGTGCCGACTCGCCTGCGATTGTCACGGACCGCGTCACCAGCGCGCAGACCATCTCGGGGACCGGAGCCAACCATCTTGGAGCGCTGTTCTTGAGTCGTTTCTACGAATTCAACGGTGACAAGAAGGTGTACCTGAGTGACCCGACTTGGAGTGCGTGGCTTGCGCTTATGTACCTTCGCTTTGCACTGACCTCATCTCATAGTCAATCACTTTGCCATCTTCCGCAACGTCGGCATCGAGCCACTTACCTACCCATACTACGATCCTAAGACGATCGGGCTCGCGTTCGAACCATTCATTAATACCCTCAAAGCGCTTGCGCCGCGTTCCGTGGTGCTTCTCCATGCATGTGCCCACAACCCGACCGGAGTCGATCCCACGCGGGAGCAATGGGGCCAGATCTGCGATATCTTCTTGCAGAAGGGCCATTTCGCTTTCTTCGACTGCGCATATCAAGGCTTTGCGAGTGGAGACCTGGATAACGATGCCTGGGCCGTGCGCGAGTTTGTTCGGAGGGAAGTGCCTTTGTTGGTCTGTCAGGTGAGGCAGTTCTAGTGGAGCTGATTGTCGCCATATTGACTTAATTTTGCGGGGGTAGAGTTTTGCCAAGAACGCCGGCCTGTACAGCGAGCGTGTCGGCGCGCTGCACGTCGTGGCCCCGACCAGCGAGACCGCGGCCCGCGTGAAGAGTCAGCTCTCTGTCCTGACGCGGAGCGAAATTAGCAACCCGCCCGCGTATGGCGCCCGCATTGTGAGTAGCACCACAAAGTGCTTCTTCATTAGTCACTGAGTTTCATTCATTACTCCTCTTTGTGCAGGTCGCGCTGATCCTCAACAACCCGGAGCTGTTTGCGGAGTGGAAGCAAGACATTCAGACCATGGCCGGACGCATTATCGAAATGCGCAAACAGCTGTACAAGCTTTTGACCGAGGAGCTCAAGACACCTGGGAACTGGGATCACATTATCAACCAGATAGGAATGTTCAGGTGGGCAGCCATTTCGTGTTTGGTATGCTACGCGGCAGCCGGTATCGCGCGCAACAGAATGGGAAGAAAACTTGTTTTCTGCAGGCGAGCCGCTTGGCAGCTTCCTGCACATGGGCGGACGTTCGCGTCATGATGCCCTGTGATAGGTGTGATGTCGGTCCAGGGATGGGCTATCCTGCGAACGCACAGGGCGCTCGGGTGTCGGGTCATTGCTGAAGATTGGATGGAAGACGGGGCGCCGGCCGATGGGAGTGCCTTCGAGACGTCACATGGCGGTGGACTAGCGAGTCTAGACCGCGGCGGCGAGTGACAGTGGCTCCCTCTGCTCCTCTTTGTCGAATTCCAGACGGGCTTGGACTGTATAGCAGGGGCTGACCTGCGGGCAGTTTCACAGGGATCTCGCCGGCGCAGAGCCAGGCGCTGACGGAGAAGGCGCACGTCTACCTGACGCAGAACGGGCGCATCTCGATGGCCGGGCTGAACAGCCACAACATACGGTACTTTGCGGAGAACCTGGACCGGGTTGTGCGCGGGCAGCTGTAGGCGTGGGCGGGCGGCGAGACATGCATAGATAATAAATTTGTACTGTATGTAGCAGGCAATTGTACGCGACTACGCACGAGCCAGGCACGCCACGTGGGCTGACGTCATGCGAAAGGCCGGAGTGCCGGAAGGCTGATCGGCAGCGGCCGCAGCTGGCTCTAGATTTGGCAGGTTGTGGATGACGTCGTGTTTGTTGTTTGAGTGTGAGTCGTGCGCATCATTCCATTCTCAGAAAAAACAAACACTGTTCTCCTCTCCTGCGCTTCCCTCCGACAACAAGTCGCTCTTCCAGCGCACCCGCCCCCCGTCGGCCATCGCCGCCGCTGCCCGCGCACCCCGCTCCGCCGCACACGCCAGACCTCGAGCTCGTCGTCCAGCCCGTCGTCCAGCACAGCGAGCTCCCCCCGCCCCACGACACGCAGCACACGCCCCCGCCGCCCCGTGTCTTCCCCTCTGCCACGCCCAGACGCCCGCCGCACCTAGGTCACCGGATCTCGCGTCCCTCCCTGCCTCGTTCGTACACCCACCCGTCTGCCTCTCATTCGTGTTTTCCACAGACTTTATGTTTTCTCTCTCCAGGCCGCACCGAACAGCATCTGCGCTCCCTCCTCGCTGCGTCCGTGCCGTCGTGCGTCATACCCAGGCCCTGTCCTCGCCGCACCCCCAGTCGCCCTCGTGCCCGGCGTAGAACTATTCCCCTTCCAGCCGCCTCTCTTAAGTGCCCGCACAAGTCCTCCGCAGACCCGTATAGAGTGCGTCTTGTCTTTCGTTCACAACAACTTGGCTCACTTTGAGCCGTCTGCGACGGTCCATCTAGCATTACATGGGAATCATACTCTCGTTCTTATTCCCTCGGCAATTCATGTTGACGGAGCAATCCGCGCGTTCGTCCTCCCCTTCCACCTCCTCCGCTCCCTCCGTCGCATCCATAGACCCCAGCAGCCCCCGCTCCCCATCCTCTTTATTGCATTCGACGCCTGGTCAGCGTCCCGACTCGCCTCCGCTCACTCCTAATACCATTCCGCCTCAGCAGCCCTCGGACGTGCCACTCTACGCGCTCCATAATCTCGGTCTAGGCTTGGTCGTCCCCAAACCCCGTCCAGGCTTGTTCCCGCCCCCCGTTCGCGAGCAAATCGAACAGGTTCAGGCGCGACAGTCGCCTGCTCTGCGACCCAGCTCTCCCGAGTCGCCCAACCAACCGTCTAGCGCTGACAAACATGTTTCGCACCAGGCGCAGTCAGTAATGTCCGCGGACCACCTGGAGTCGATCCCACCCCCATCGCCGTCACTAGCGTACGCAGAGGCGACGTATGCGCACGCTACCCTATCCCCTCACTCACCGATCGACATGAGCCCACGACCATCAAGTCCGGGGCACAGCGGGCCTGGCCTTCACATCGATATCTCCCAAGTTCATCACCCTGGCAACCCCTTCGTGCAGACGGGCCCAGCGTTGTCGCCTCCTGCACCTGGAGTGGCACCGCCTGGGCAGCATGACACACTGGACAGCCCCGTCCAGGTGTCGGCTGCGATGCTGGACCTCGGCCAGGAGCTCCCCGTGCCTCCGACGAACCCGGCAGAAGGCGGTCTGAACATGGACTTCACCGAATTTGACTTTGAGGGCCTGAGCACGCTCGAGAAAATTTACCTCTTCTCGCGCAGCCGCGCTGGGTTCCAGCGGGTCTACATCGCGCACGCTCTGCCTGGATTCTTGCAACATCGCCGCGATCACTCCGCTGATAACTCAGCATCGAGCGAGCAGAACGAAGATTCTGCGGATGCCAATGAGATCACGCCCACCGAGGCCGTGGAGTACGTACTGCCATTGCTGAACGGTCTCGCGATGGACGAAGGTGCGTCAAACTTTGCTCACTTTACGTCGTGGGATTTGTTCTGATTATTGTGTTCTGGCATTTTCCCCATTTCGATTCGAACATTGAACCGTATCTCCGGCACCTATCTTGGATTATGTCATTTTCCATCAAATTTGACTACGGATATTCCACGCCTTCCCCAACCAATTGTCCGATTGGCCCATCAAACGAACCAATTCGCTGGCAATATCGACGCGTTCAGAGGAGTCAGTCAAGGAAGCACTCGCTGCTGAACTCGTCCCGATAATATGGTGGTTCATCACTCACTGCCGTCTTGTCGAGGAGGAAATCGCACCGGAGGAGCTCGCTCAAGACGAGCCCATCCAGATCTCCGTCCAATCGTTCACTCCTCTTCTCGGCACGCTCTTGCTCAGCCCTAATGACTCAGTCGGCGGGCATGCTCGACTTGCTGTCGTGGAGCTTTTGAAACGTTCCAGACGCGCGGACGCAAGACAGGACGGCGAAGAGCACGGTGACGCGGGATCGGCGGACCTGCCGAAACAGAGCGACGATCGAGCCATACAGCGCGAAGAAGATCGTGGAGGGACCCCTTCCGGGGCGCCACCAAGCAGGCAGGAGAATGAGTCCGAGGAAGCAGGCTATTCGCCCGTCGGTCTATTTGGCCCCATCGAGCGAAAAATGTTCCAGCGCGAGATGTTGCATCAAGTTGTCATCGGGATGGGTCGCTTGGATATCCCCGATGACTCTTCGTCTGTGGCATCGGGAATTCAGGAAGAGCAGGAGACGGACTTTATCGACGATACCTCCAGTATCCCCACGCCCTTGGCGTTGCCTCGCAGCCGCGAGGATGAGACGTCGTATTTCCCAACAGTCGAGCCCGTCCCAGAGGAGCCGTCGGCGGAACCGCCCGTTCGGCCCGCGTCATCTTCATCTCTTTCGCAGTCACCGCTCTCGCCAACTGTGGCATTCACCCCAGCCTCATCAGGTACGACGTCTCCTGCCTCCATCCTATCCACTCCCTCCCTGACTTCCACGGATTCGTCGTCTCCTGGTTCTGAATCAGCATCTGGAGCTTCTATCGACACACCTCCCCAACTACTCTATCCCACTGAAAGCTCTTCTTCACCAAAACGTTCACCCAGTCATCTATCCACTGCGCACTATGATCTAGGTGCAACGCCCGAGTGGGCATCCACCCAAAGAACGGCGAGTCCTCGACCTAGGAGTCCCGAAACCTATGACTTTGAGCCGGATATTCATCGACCTGAGAGTCCCCTTCCTAGTCCGCGTCTGCTAAGTCCTCCTCCACGCAGTCCCCGCGCACCGAGTCCCCGCTTGATGAGCCCATCACCCCTCAGCCCCCACGCTCCTAGCCTCTTCCCTCTCACTTCACCGCCACGTTCCCCAAGCCCAGCCCTCTTCGACGACATGAGACACACATCACCGTTGCCCCGGCCACTATCGCCTGAGGACCCATCAGCGGCAACGCGCGCGCCGTCGGTAGCCGAGATTGTCGCACCAAGACCAGAATTTGCTCAAGGTGTCTTCCAACATACTCTGGCCGATGCTGCGGTAGACGAAGTAGACGGGCAATTGGAGATTGCTCCGTTCCAGACGGACGAGGAACGCCTAAGTGAGGAAGCATCTGTAGGGCGACTCTCGAGTATGAGCCTCATGGCGGCAGTGACCGCGAGTGGTGAGTTTTAGCTTTTTCTATCGTATTCCCAATTAGGGATATGTTTTGAGTGGCGTGGCATCGTCTTCGTCGAGGCTCCACTCTCGTATGCTACGCTTTTAGCATCCTTTGGTTCGCCGCTCGATTGATTGCCACACGGTACTAACCTACCACCGCGTTCCCAGGCACTATCGATGACGAAACCAAAGCTGCGTTTGTCACGGAGGTCGAACGAGTGGGTAGAGATCCCGTATATTGGGTCAGGCGGGAAGCCAGCTTTGCTGTAGGAGCGCTCGCGAAAGTCGTCTCCCCAGAGGTGGTCACACTCTCACTGGTCAGCAGGACATATTTGATCTTCCCCGTATGTCACTGACATGTTAATTTATAGCTACCACTATTCGAGTCGCTTTACCGCGATTCAACGTGGCATGTCAGGCACTCGGCTCTCTACGCCCTTCCCGCTATTCTCTCCAAACTTCAACCGCAAAAAAGACGCTCACTGGCTTTGGATGCTGTCCGGTCTCTCTCTCGCGATGAAAACCCGACAGTTCGCTCGGGTGTCCTGGAGTCTCTCGCGGAGGTCATCTATGCGTTCCATGAAGATAAGGAGGGCCCTCCGGCCGAACTTGTCCGAATGTTCCTTGGAATACGCGAAGAGGACGACCCTGCCAGAGCGGAAAAGCAACCACCGAAAGAGCCTTCCCCACCTTCGTCACCAATGAGCTGGAATGACTTCATCTCATCTATCTCAGGACATTCACACGCTCAAGAAGACCTCGACATATATGACGACCAGTCACGACCGCTCGTATGCGCTTTCAACTTCCCCGCGGTGGCGCTCACGCTAGGACGCGAGAAGTGGTCCGAACTTCGGGATTTGTACCTCCTGCTGTCAGAAAACCCGTCTTTCAAAGTCCGCCGGACGCTCGCGGCCTCGCTGGGCGAGATGGCCAAGATCCTAGGATCACAGTATGCGCACCAGGATCTGATGCGCGTTTGGTGGTCCAGCGTACGTTCTGAAGAGGGCGATGTGCGGCTCAAAGCAGTCGAATGCTTGCCAACCTTCATGGTCGCACTCGATCACACAGTCCGTGCAGAGGTGCTCCAGGGCCTGATAGGTGAAGTGTGGCAGAAGCTCAAAGGATGGAGAGAGCGGGAAGGCTTGATGAAGGCTTTGGCTTCGTTCCCATTAATAGCCGGGTTGGACCCTTCGCTGCTGCGGCAACTATTGCGCAAAGGCCTAGACGACCCAGTAGCTAGGGTGAGGGAAGAGGCTGTCTCCGCCGTACGTGCTTGTTTTCGCATGTCCGACAGTCAACTGACTCTCCTCCGTTTCTCAAGCTGTCATCTGCGGCGAACGCATGGTCGCAAGATTCACAGCTCTTGCATTTGCTATGGGAAGACACCCGCGCACTCGCGACATCTAGCTCGTTCAAGCGGCGGATGACCTTCCTGACTTGCTATCAAACCTTGCTATCTCAAATGCAAGAGACGGAGATGCTTTCGGACCCTTTCGTCAATACGCTGCAGGCGCTCGTGCAAGACCCTATCGTGGACGTTCGGATACGGGTTTCTAGACTGCTCGGCGTCCTTCATGGTAGGTCCGATGTCTACATGGAGACAACTGGTTCTCACGTCATATCTACAGAGAGGGTGCCAGATATGCCACAAGGCCTCGTCGACGTTGTCCGCAATTTCGCCGCGCAGCTTGCGCAGGACGCTTCGCATGACGTCCAGGCCTTCGCAAAGCCTTTGCTTCAGAGCCTATCGTCACCTGCTGCATCGCACAAATTAGACGTCACAGATAGCGGCAAGCGCTCTGCTGAGACATTTTCGCGGCCACCGCCTCTGGTGGGCAGCTAACGTTCACAACCGTTCGCGCCTTCCATCCCCATCTTCGGAGACGGGCAATTCCCAGACGACCTGCTGCGCCAAAGGCGTCTTCCACCTCGTGGTACTGGACACGAGGCGCGGCCTCCCTGCGGAGCGGATGTCACCTCACCTCGACTGTGTACGATCTCTATATGTTATTATGCATGCCCTCACGTATTTTAAGTACTGTAGTTTGTTCCCCGTTGGCGGGGAGATTTGTAATACGTTTGTAAGTTACTCCTGTTCCTCGTTGCGTACATATAGTTACTCTCTTATCTTTTGATTCTACACCTCGCATATCCTCGCATAGTACCTGTACTGTACGCCAGACGGTTATAGGGAAACCTTGCCCTTGATCTCGACGCTTGTGTTTCCTTGTGGGGTCCCGGAGCGCCTTCCATATACGGAGATGCCGCAACCTTAATATAGACGCCGGGGCGCGTGTTGGCCACGTGGTCGGACAATAGGTCTGGACGCCTGCTGTTGGTGGTTGCGGCAGTTGAGGCCTTTGTCCTCACTCCGTCAATATATCGGCTAACGTTCCCAGCGCCACTGCACAATGAGTACTGAACGTGGCCTCATAGAAGCCACAGGCTGTGCGGCTGTCCTCCAGGCTCTCCAGCTACCACCACCACCCCCTCCCCCACATCGCTCGTTGGGTTGAACCCCGCCCGACTCTGGCAGTCTGGCTCACGTCCTTTCACGACCTTCTCGCCATTATTTTACATCCCTGCTACCGACGCAGCCTGTGTTGTGCTTCTCACGTTGTTCTGTGCAGATATGGATTCGATGCAGCCAGGCCCGGTGTTCAGGAAGACGAGGGCAGTCGCGTTCAGTGAGTCCTATTATTGTTTGTGGCGTGTTCGCGTTACTGAATTGGTGTGGCCGCAGTGTTTATGACGATTGTCAGCCTTGCTTGGGCCGCCCTGCTGTGTGTCGTCATGTATCTGAAGTGGAACGGGGCGGATTTCGCGCGTTGTGAGACGTCTTGTTTCCGTGCGCGTCTGATTAAACTCACACCACGATATAGCTGCTCTACTTGTTATTTTGTTATGTGCAAACGTGATCACGTCTATTATGATGCCAGCTTTGTGAGTTAGGCATTTATCTCCTTGTCTTCCGCTGAAGCTGATTGTGCTACGGCACAGATTGCTCGTAGAGTTCCGCCTGTGGTTGGATGCGGCACGATTTCTTTTCCTGGTTTTTATACATTTCAGTGAGTTGGTCTCCACGCGGTCTTCGGAGACATCCAGCTTCGATCGGTTTTGGACTGCTGAGCCTCCCAACATGGGTGGTTGGAGTGGCATCACGCGCAGTCTCTCAGGATTCTGTCACTACTATGTCGGCGGCCAGTGCTCTTCGTCCCGTGTTATGCCCACAGGTACCTCCCCGCACCGGTTTCATTGCATATTCATCTTAAGCCTCCTGCTAAGTGTAGCCCTCATCTAACCCCGTATTTCCCCAGTTCCAGCCATTGGGTTTACTGTGTGGACTACGAAGTTTCACTGCCGAGAGGGTGGTAAGTCGCAACTCCCCAAATCTCGCAAGTGCGTACAGTAATAACATTGGCCATCAGACGACGGCAGATGCGACATGCTGAATACATACATCATGATAGCCTCTTGGCTTAATCCTGCTCTGAGTACGTTTCTGTTTCGACTACTTGACATTCCACCCTAACGCCACCATTTTAGTCCTTGCCTATATCATTGGACTGTCCCTGGCCGTCTACCGTTGGCACACGCGGACCAAGACCAAGGAGCTCCCCGAGAAGTTCGACATAGAGGAGGCGGAGCCCAAGACGCCGATGACTCCGGCGACGATGCCGCCACTCAGCGCACAGCGGAGTTCGTTTGCTGCAATTGGGCCGGGTAGCAAACATACATCGTGGCGAACATCCGCTCGTCCTCTTCCCAGCCCCCGACGGTCTTCCTTGGGCGGCCCGGTCGCGTCGAGTAGCAAGCATCTGCCATGGACGGAGCCAATGCCCCCCGTCCCCAGCATTCCCAGGGCCTCTTTTGATGCCGCGGCATCAGTCAAGCCCGTCCATCTGAACGTCCCACGTCCGTACTCCGCGACAACAGTGCCGTCGGTGTACAGCTCTCAACGAGGCTCATTTGATGTGCGGGCTGTCGGCAGCAAATTTAGTACGTCGACCCGGACGTCTGTGCCTCCCAGCCCCCGCCGAGGCTCCGTTGATACCTGGACCCATTCGTCGAGTTTACGGTCGTCGATGAAGGCGCCACGCCCGTCGCTCTCTGTGTTTACTTTGCAACCGCCATTACCGTCGAGGTCTACCCTCGACTACTTCAACTCTCCGACATCCGTCTCCTCCGGGGACGGTCGATCCAGATCTTCCGCGCGACTGTCGAAACCGGTACCGCCAGGAGGATATTTCTAATGCGCCATACGGCGAGCGTGGCAGCCATCTGTCGGGCTGTACTAGAGGCTGTACTGTACGCAACGACAGACTGTATATGTATTGTAGACGAGTGTAATTTATGTACGACCAAGTTGAAAGCACGGATCGCGTATAAGTACCGAGGACCGACGGCTCGGGGCTGCACGTGCGGCTATTATTTTGAGCTTCGCGCGGTGTTGCTCACCGTTTCGGCTGAACCGCTCTTGCTGTGGCAAATCCCTCATGAGAATCCATCCCCGCCGCTGACCTCCTCGCACTGGACCTACACGCTACCTCTCGCACCCTCTCCGTCGACAACCCCGGCGAAGCCTTCGCTCTCGAACACCACCATGGCTGTATGGGACACCGCCCGCGTAAAGGTTCGACACCGCTTGCCCGTCGCATGCACAATCCCGCTCACCTCGTGACACCAGTCGCAGCTCAGACTGACCGCGCAGCGGCTGGGACAAATTCAGTACAAATTGGACTCACAGGGCCAAATAACCCGCAGGGACATCGCGACACTCCTCCAGCAAGGCAACGTCTCGCTCGCCCGCGCCAAGGCGCAGAAAACCATCCGCGATGACATCTACGGCGACCTCCTCCAGACCCTCGAGATGCACGTGGGGGTCGTGTTGCAGCATTTTGGCGAGTTTGAGCGCAGGTGCGTCCGTGGCTCTTTGTTGGTGTGCTGCGCTGGACAGGATAGTTGACCCGCGTTCCTACAAGTGAGCCCCCGAGCCCGGTGGTCGTGGAGGCCGCGTCCAGCATCATATATGCCGCACCGCACACTGATTCACGAGGTACGAGCGTGGTTGATTGAGAGGAGACACGGTGCCAACTCAGAAACAGACCTGCAAATCGTACGCGACCTCCTGATACAGCGCCTCGGACCCGACTTTGCTCGTTCCGCCACCAACAACCGGGATGGCTACGTTTCCGCGAGGGTCAGTCTTTCGATGTGGCGTTCGTGTCACGTAACCGTCCGTGGTCTAATCCATGACTTATAGACAGCGAGAGACCTCTCGTCCCGTCCACCCACCGCTTCCGCTCTCGATGCATTCCTGCTGGACATCGCAAAGACCCACAATGTATCGTGGACCCCTGACTGGCAGCCTCACCAGAAGTACGTCCTTCATCTCAGATGGCGCACCCCATGCCGAATAACATTTGCTCGCTTGTAGGGTAGATGCTATATCTGCTATGTTGGACCCCTCATCAATACCGACCGTTGATTTGCCCTACCTACGACATCTCTGTTCCCATGGTATGTGGCTTCATTTATCTCGTTCGATACCCCTTCATGTGCATTCAGGACTTCCCGAATATCCACCGTGGTTGAGACCGAAAGTCTGGAGGCTGCTTCTTGGTACGCTTCCAGCAAAGAAGGCAATATGGAATGACGACGCCCGTAAGCAGCGAGACAGCTATTATGTACGCCACAATCCGTTTCAAAGTGCCGTTAACTAATGCCACATAGGATTTGGTTCGTCGCTTACTGGAAGCATTCACAAATGCTCCGCCACCGACTAGACCACTTTCTCCGACGGATGCGGCACTTGTGGCGGCTTCTAAAGAACTGACACAAGTCCCCCGTGCCTTGTTCACGAAGTTGGAGGAAGAACCAGAAGCTTACGAGCTATGCCCTCTCGACGACAGTGCTCCTGAAGACATCAAGATATCATTCGCAAATGCCTTGGACGAACGGTTACGTTTGATACGCGAATTTGAGGCCGAAAGCGATCCATCATCACCCGCTCATAACATGCCCGAAATACGACTCGAAGAGACACCAGAAATTCGATTGGAGGTTTCTGAGGAGGATTCTTCCGAATCTCAACGGGACGCCTCCGGGGAGACAAACGAAGAGACCCGGGAGGGTCTTCTCGACTCGTCAGGGTCAGGTGCTATCACGCCAGAGATATCCTTGTCTGCGCCGGATTCGCCAACGTCAGTGAACTCAGGGCCACCTACAACCCTGGTTCCATCACGCGTATACAATGCATTTGGTGCCAATCCGAAGCACGAAACTGCCCTGATCCGCCTCTTGTTCATTCACTCGTCGCTTAACCCGGCACAGCGTGCCCCTCAGGTCGCATCTCTTCTCGTGTCTATGTATTCAGCCCTCGTGGACGAGGTCGTCGTGGAGGATGCATCTCATATCGAGGCAGATGCGTTCTGGTTGTTCGAAGCATTTGTTAGCGAATTCGCTGAGCTTGAGGATACCGAAGGTGCACACGCATGGATGGGTAAACTGGGGCAAAGGATATCGGCGGCGGATGCTGAACTGACAGAAGATCTAGTGAGTCATAAGATATTGCCCGCTTTCGTCTACATACTGACCCTTTACAGCAAGCCAAGAACTTGGACCCTGCACTACCACACTATTCATAGTAAGTTAGTTACTGTTTGATATGATCTTTGACACTCAACTCTTCGTAGTCGATGGTTAACAACCATACTTACGCATACACTCCCCCTTCCGGCCGTTCTTTCGACTTGGGATGCTTTATTTTCCCAACCATCACGCGAAAGGGACTCAAACCCCAAGCTTGATTATCTGGTTGACGTATGCGTAAGCATGCTCGTATGTGCCCGTGGCCCTCTTTTCAGGTATGAAGCAGACTTGGTATCTCATCTCATCCTTCTAATTCCCGATAATCAGGCTCGGGAAACGTCCTACAAAACCACTCAATCTTTGGGGCGAGTCTACGAGTGCCCTTATGAACGAGCCCTTGTCCGACAGGGAAATCGACGAGGCTTTCATTCAGGGAATGGCATTGTTGCAGAAATTCCCATTAGAAGACGTTGGGGGAATCGAAAGGATCCTTCAGCTTGCGTTCGACCTTGCAGCGGAGCGAGAACGGGATCAACAAGCTGCAGCAGCGCGTGCGGCATCTGGTGGACTCGGTGCTCGGCTACGTAACAGTGTTTGGAGGAGTGCAGCTGTCGCCTCGACTCCACCTCCAACACCACCACCGGTTCCCGCAAAGCAGCAGCAACAGCACGACAGCGACTCCGATTCGGATTCGGACAGCGATACTGATCCAGAGGACCAGACGATTCAAGTCCACCCTCCCGCCACACCAGATCAGTCGACTTTCGCGGCTCGGTTAGCCTCCAATGTCTGGAAAGGTATCACAAACCAATCTGCCATGGAACCACCACCGACACCCACCTCTCCCTCCCCATGGTCATCACCAGTTCCACCACCCCCAGTGTTTGTTCAACCTGAAGCAGCTTCCACACCATCTCCATCTCGATCGTCATTCGAATCTGCATCCTCCAGCACCGGTGCCTCCCGCGCGTCTGCGATCTGGGGGTATGCGGAAAAGCTGAGAGATTCCGATGCCGCCGCGAAGATTTCTAAGGCGAGCACGAACTGGAAGTTCAAGGCATTGGATGTTTGGAACAACCGCGCGGCTGCCATCGCACCCAACACGGCGCCACTGTCCGGTGGTTCCTCTCTTTCTCCTGACTGGGTTCCCAGCACTCCCGCCAATCGAAACTATGGACCTCAAAATGATCGGAGAAGCTCACTGCCTGTGGACGGCTCGGACCACTACTCACCCCCCGCTCGGCCAGCGTTTTTTCGGCCACCCCGAGACAGTATGATAGTAGACACACGCCGAGATAGTCTACTGTCCCCCACTGGCTCGGATTTCTCGGCACATTCTGAGGGAGACATTGATCGCTTGAAAAGGACCTCCATGTCTCCACACACGCCCAGTCCTCGCTCTGCAGGGACCAGGTCAGGCGGTCCTCGTCCATTACTCTTGAACTCGTCAAGTCTCATCACGCACACACGTTCTCCCACCCTACCGACAAATGGTCTCGACTCTAAGTTCGCAGACGCTGTTCGTGCAAAGCGGCCAACCGTCTCACACAAGACCTCGCAGTCGTCCATCTCATCCCTCTCGCCCTCTGAACACGCGTTCATGGGTCGGTCGCGCACCGCAGAGATCAGCAGTCGAGTCGTGCCACTGAACCGGCGGTCTGTCTCGCCCATGCCTGGTGCCAGGATGAGGAGGCAGGAGTCGATGTCCTCCACCACATCCAGTCCAGCCTTCGCAGACCGGCAGCTCCCTCCAGAAGCATTCGCAGAATACGACGCACTCCGGCGGAAGCCAGGCTGGAAGAGCGCCGACGCCGCGCGGGACTCTATGACAACGACAAGCTCAATACCGTCCCCGCCATTCAGCGCGGACGCGGCGGAAAGCAACAACGCGGTGCGCGTTGTGTCTGCAGAGACGCAGCGCGGATCGGTCGTACTCGGCGAGTTCGGCGAACTCGATGCGCCGCTCTCCGTAGAACACACACCCAAGATATCGCGCAAGGCCCACATCGGGCTCTCTCGCCTGCAGCTCGATGACAGTTCGGATTCGTCCGCGCCCAACCAAGTGCCAAGTCGGGCCTCTCGAGTTCGGTCGAAACGTCAGCCGCCCCGTTTGAACACCCTGCGCACTAGGGAATCGCGAACCAGCCCTGTAGGCGATCGCGAGCACAGTCCCAACTCACTCGCTGCAGAATGGCCAGAGGAGCCGGACGCGACGACACCGAAGGCCGCAAGCTTCGAGGCGGCTGGCGCGACCATGCCTCCACGGCGCACCCGCAAGGTCTCAAGCGAGGGCAGGCGGAAGAACGCAGAGAGCACGACGCCTGTGCGGACACGGAAGGTGTCTTCGGAGGGCCGGGACCCGAAGAAACGCGTGCGGGACAGCGCGGCTGTCGAGGGTGACGATGAAGGCTACGACGAACTGCTCAGCGCATACGAAAGCGAGGACAGCGCAGCGCGCTGAGACATATGATTTCACTTATCGCTGCTGGATGTAGTAGGCGTAGTATGCTCCGTAATGTTTTATGATCTACATGTCTATCCGTCTCTTCTACTGTTGGCTGTCTCGTCTCTCTCCCGAAGGCCTGGATTTCTGTCGAACACGGTTTCTTGGATGTCGCGGTATATTTCCAGTAATATAGGAAAATAGGGAAGGATGTTCTATGGGTGGTGGTGCTCAGTTTCGCCGCAAGGTAGAGAATGGGCAACGTACCTCGTACGCCACCTCCAATGATTTCTTTCCGTCGTTGGAGTTCTGAATGGCGGTAAGGTAATACCGAACGTTCCACCCTCGTAAACCCTCGTTGATCACAAAGTCTTGGAGGTACATGAGGGGTATAAATCGCTTGGAGACGAACAAAGGTATATTGGGCAGTCCTCTGTGTGTTTCGAGTTGTAGCCCGAGAGAGGGTAGGACCAGAATGGACTCTGCGTATTGCGTTACGACGGTGTCCCACGATGCACGAACGATCGAAACGTACCCCACAAGACCTGCGTACACCTCGAACGGACATACAGTACCAAGATGAGGCTTGCTAAAGCAAACTTCAGTTTACTAGCAACGATCTAGAGACAACGTGAGCGGAGGAATATTTCACACAACTGTACACGTACCGTTCGCCAGAACACGGCGACAACCACCGGGACAGCATAGTCGATCCACGACCAGCCATGGAACTTCAAGACTCGACCGGAACCATCGCGCGCAATACGCCAGTTCTCGACGCGGTATTCGGTGTAGCTGGGGCAGCGGCGGATGGAGAACTCAGGATGGACCTGCAGCAGCGGTCGAGCGTGCTGCATGCATGTAAGTCAAGGACCAAGGTGTGTTGGGTCTGGCGCTTCGTTCCTTGCCTCTCCCCGTCGTTACCGCCGTGTATTCCGTCTCAGGCCCTCGAATTGTCCTCCCCACCCAGGCCAATTCTATGTTTTTCTCTAGAATTTAGGACCCCGTCACGACTCAGGGAGGCGGCTGGGAACATTTCAATCTGGACTGCAGGCCAGCCACTTGACCTCTAGGCGCAGATCGTCGCGCTTTGGTGCCCTATTCTCTTCTCCCTCTTGCTGGTGCAGTGCACGCAAAACCCTAGTCGTCACCCCTTCGCTCGCATCTTTCCAACTATGCAGCTGACCTCTGGGAACTTTGCCACGCTGCTGCAGACCCTCAGCTTGACGCAGGGGATGTACAAGCCTAGTCCTGCATCGGCTGGGCCGCAGGACTTCTCGAAGACCCTGACAGGTTCTTCGTTCTCTGCGTCTCCTCAGGCCCCTGGCGACCCTTATCAAGACACGGCGTACGCTGGATACTCGGGATTTCCTACTACTACGGAGGCTGGGACGACTGCGTCTGCGCAGGAGAACGACGCCTGTGCGTGGCAGCCCTACAACCCGCCGCCCCTTGGATACCAGGCATTCCCGCCATTTGACCAGACGAGAGCCAATGTGTATCGCTATCGTCAGCAGCAGTCTGTCAACCTTGGTTCTTGGTACGTCGCGCGTTTTCCGGATGCTTATCCTCTGGGCTAACGTCTCGATAGGTTCGTGCACGAGGCTTGGATGACACCGTCTCTTTTTACCTGCGCTTCCGAGAAGAAGTTCTCTGAAATCGACATTGCTTACGGCTGGGGATCTACGACTGCTGCTCGTGCGGTACTGGAGCGCCACTGGGACACCTTCATTACGGAGCAAGACTTTCAATACCTAGCTAGCATCGGGATCAACACTGTCCGGATACCTATAGGATACTGGAACCTGGGCCCAGATTTCTGTGCTGGGACACCATACGAAGGCGCGGCTGACGTCTACCAAAACTCTTGGCCGAGGATTGTGCGCGCAATCAACATGGCGAGCTCTGCTGGCATCGGCGTCCTCGTCGATCTGCACGGTGCACCGGGGAGTCAAAATGGGCAGCATCACTCTGGCGTTTCTGACGGTGCTACGAACCTCTTTACGAACCAATATTGGAACAACCAGACGATGACGGTGTTGACGTACTTGATGCACGAATTGGCCTACGTGACGAATGTGGTGGGCATCCAGATTCTCAACGAGCCCCAGAACGTCCCGTCACTGGAAGATTTCTGTACGTCTTGTGATCATCTACTGTTGTCAAGCGTTGACGTGCTCTTGCAGATACCCATGCTATTGAGACGATGCGACGCGTCTATCCGTCTTCCAACCTACCGCTGTACCTCCACGACGGATTCGACCTCGATCGCTTTATGACATTCGTTGCGAATAGGTCGGACTTTGTCGTGCAAGACCACCACTCGTACTTCGTGTTCACGCCGTCGGATGCCTCAGAGTCGGCGTCAGACCACTTGTCCGACATTCAAGGCGGGATCGCACAGTCTTTGCGGGATGCGTCTGCGGAAGAACGACGAAACTTGGTCGTGGACGAATTCTCCTGCGCACTGACAGACGAGAGTCTGCAGAACGAGGCCGATCCGGTCCAAGCTCGCCGAGATTTCTGCACAGGTCAGGTGGAAATGTACGCGAACGCAACCGCTGGATGGAGCTTCTGGGGTATGTCTCAGTCCGTATTGTCCGAGTGATCTTCGCTAATCTTTTGTCCAGCATACCGCAAGGAAGACTGTCAGACCGACGCCGGCTGGTGCTTCACCGCTGCGGTCGGGAATGTCCTCCCCGCGACGTTCTTCTCATACGGCGTCGGCAGATACTCTCCAGAGCCTACGCAGCTGCCCGACATGGCGACACTGTCGCAAGGCATGGGCGCTCCGAAAGCGGACAACGGCCAAGACGCGGACAACGGCAACACGGGCTCCGCCTCCCCAGACGCACCCCCGGAGTTCTCTGACCCGAACAGCTCCCCGGAGGCGACTCATCAGTCATCATTGGACAAAGGCTACTCTGACGGGTTCGTCACTGCGCGGATATTCTCGTTGTACGGCCTGTCGAAATTAGGCTTCATTGGACAATACATCGCGGACAGCCTGGCGATGCTAGGGACGGCGATACCACCAGGGATGGAGGACGCGTATAGGTCTGGGTTCGTGCAGGGGCTTGCAGATGGAGAGGGGGTTGTCGCGGCTAGTCTGGGGGCATAACATTTTGTGTAGTACCAGTCTATATATCCATGAACTCGTCCCGGTTGTCCGGGTTCGCAGCGAATGCACATGCAGAAAAATGGGAGAAATGAGCGATGTGAAGGTACTCTGTCGAGGCGTTAGGATGTTTATCAGACCGCATCCGAGCAATTCGCGGGTCGACTCACGGCAATGGCAAGGTATCCAATGAGTCCTGACCAAATGAACAACAAGTTTACTGTGAAGGCTTTTGTCACAATTTGCAAACCTCCACAATTTCCGTACCCAACGGCTAGAACGTTTGGGATTTGCGAAATGACACTCAGAATTCTATCCTCGAGGTCGGACCGGGGGTGTGTTTCACGCGATGAGGTTTCAGGCACTGGCCTTGGGCTTGGGCTGTACAGGAATCGGAATGATGATTGATGGGTTGTTGCTGCACTGGGTTGCGCGCGTGCTGTGCTATGATCCCAGCGGTCCTAGGTGCGAGTTGAAAGGCTGCTGGGGTGGCAGAAGCAGGACAAAAACAACGGCAGGGTGCGTTGTACACGGAAACGCTGCATTGTACCAGGACAGGCGGGGAGGCAGGGACAATGGGGGCGCTAAGCGGAGGTATATATCACGACCTGGTTACCGCGGGCGGGTGCACGACTTGAAACGTCCGTCACGCTGATCCAACGCTCGCCTCCGACGCCCGCACTTTGCTTTTCTGCCTCTTGCCACCACCACCTCCCCGCTGAACAGGACTGGACAGGACGCCGGTCTCAGAGCTGGATACTCTGCACTCGTTCAAGCCTGCTCATCAACCGTAGACCGGTTTCTCACTCTTTTCCTCCGTGTAATCTTGTTCTTCTACACCTTCAGCAATGGCAACCCTCGCTCGCCTCCTCCTTGCCTATCGTTACGTTCTCTTCGGTGCGTCCCCCCTCCTCACTGTTTTTTTCTGTGGCCCAACTGACGGGTGGCTGCTCTCAACAGTGTTCTTCGTTATCTGCAATGCTATCATCTGTAGTGTTGCTGTTTGGAACTGGAGTTTGAATGGGCTTAATGGCAGTGATCGTGCGTATTCTGTTATTTTCCCCCATATCTCGTTCTGAGTCCAAAGCTAGGCCAAATATCTTCCTACCTTGTCGCCGTCGGCGCATTGGGTGTCGTGTTCATCATCCCAACGTGAGTAGCTCCTCCAACCTAGCAGCGGGTCGCGTCTGAGCGTTACTCGCTAGCGTTGCCATAGACATTTTCCGCAAGAACGCCCTCCCCACCCGCGTGTGGTTCGAAACATCCTGGGTGGGCATTTTCTGGGCCCTCGAACTCGGTACGTATCCAGCTATGGAAACCCGCTAGCCTGTTAGCTCACGCGTTTCATCCTAGCTGGTGCATCAGCTGTCTCTGCGCAGTTGTCACACCAGACATGTCCTTCAAATCTCATGAACCTCTGCGTGTCTACGCAAGTGCTCGCTGCGTTCACGTGGATTATTTCCCTCATGCGTACGTTCAACTCAACAACTTGAGTTCATGCCTCAACTGACATTACCAAAACGATAGTTATGACTTATCTTCTCGCATTGTCGCTCTCCGCCGTTCTTCACCAGGAGGACGGTGACGATGTTTGGCAAGCAGGCGTGCGCTTCTACCCGTGGTACTCAAACCGGGAAGAGCTCCAGAGCGCGCCTGCATCGCCCACTCGCCAGTGGCCAAAGCCCCTTCACCTCGCAACTCCACGCCCACCACGCACTTCCCAACCTCAACGCCAGATGTCCATCGAGAAATCTGCATATCCCGTTGAGCGCGTGCAGAAGCAGGAGCAGGGTTACGGCTACTCAAGACAAGAGCCAGCACCGATGCAACAGCATTCCGCTGAGCCTCAGTCGTTGTACCCCGCGCAGCTCAAGTCCAACTTGCCCCGGCACGAAACTGGTCGCACGGGCGCGACGCCTCCACCACTAGGAGACTGGCCAAACTCGGCGCGCAAATCGCAGCGTACGCAGTCGCAGGGCACATCCCCGACGAGCGGCTCTGCTGCGCAGACCCACTCGTCGAGCCAGTCAGCATCGGCGCGTCCAAAGCACCCGCGCAAGGGTTCGAACGGCAGCTTGTCACGACAACGCCCCCCACCACTGGATCTCTCGCGTATCAGTGCATTCCACGCAATGGAGAACCAGTAGAGATAAATAGTTTGAGTTCCACATGATCAGGACTTTCGAGGACTTTCTTGTTGCTTATAGCGCAGCGCCGCCGCATGTCGAACGTGCTTAATCCTTCGCATTTCATGGTTGGCTTAGTGTCTTGTTGTTTTTGCTGTCATGACGCTTTCCTTATGTTATTGTGTTATATTTACGAGGCCTGTCTGTACGTCTAGTAAATCTAACGCGATGATCCTTAACCTTGGTGTGAGTTTGCCCGACGTTGATGGCGCATCATCAGACATGCGCCGGTCCGACGGTCGAGAGCGCCTTGGAAGTGAACACAATCAATGCCGGAAGTCATATAACAGTGAGCCCGTTACTATGCCTCCGCCATATACCATGAACTCATGTCCACCATAATCCGGTATGTCCAGACAAACACAAGCCGTCAGGCCCTGTAAAATACTCACGGAAAATGACCGAAAGCCTCTCGTTCCTCCCGCGCATCGAGTCTGTCTTCTATGCCGTGTTTGACGAGCACCAGGGCCCGAAGATCGTCCACCAGGTCCCCGAGGGCCTTATTGCAGGCCAACACCTGAATGTCCCAAACGTCTCCACCACGAACAGCCTCTTCACGACGTCGCCCACCGCAATTGCGATGCCGACGCCGCTCACGCCCATCCAATTCGAGCAGGACGGACTCGGACAGCCCAACACCCGCGGTGCTGCGTCTGTGCTGTCCTCGCCGTCGCTCGCGCGGCTCGACTCCCACCTCGAGGCGCGTCAGCTCGGTCGGCGCACGGGCCAGGCGGCGCGCTTCTTGTTCAACTTCGACGACGTGTCCAAGTACATCATCCCGCCGAGCCCGCTGTGTGGCCGTGTCGTCAAGTTCGCGACGCGCAGCCACCGCATCATCGGCTTCCCCGTCGAGCTCCAGGGCAAGTATGAGCGCAACTACTTCCGTTACAATCTCTGTTTTGTGTTCGACAAGAATGCGGACTTGAGCTGCTATGAGCCGGTGGTGAGGAAAGTGAGCAGGGTGCTGACGTCTTGTGAGGTTTGTGTTCTCTTTTCTGCGAGAGTCCGAGTTGAGTGGAACTCACGGCTTGTATGCTAGGAAGAGTGCGCGTTCCTGTCGTCGCCAAATAGCTCGCAGGTGGTCTATGCAATCCTGGAGCAATTGTACGAGGACCTCAACTCCTACTCGGAGACTTCGATTGAAATCGACGAGTTCAACTCGATTGAGCTCAAGATCTTTCCATTTTATCCGAACCCCCCACCGGTGGGCGACTGGCAAGTGCCTCTTGCGCTCATCAACCTCACCAAACGGATCGAACCGAACTGGGATCTTACGGTAGCGAAGGTGAGAAATCCCTGTCACAGCTACTTAGTAAAGCTAAGCAGTGCAGGTATGCCACTTCATCGACGGGACAAACCATGTCGCACGGATTGCGCACCTTGCGGACTGTGATGTTGGCCTCACACGTCAAGCGATTGCCCATCTTCTGTACGCTTCGCCATTCCATACATATTTTATTGAGATCTAACAACAATTATGCAGGTACTATCAAGTAGTCATGATGATCGACATCTTCCAATACTCCAATATGTACACCCTGCGCAAGTCTGTGCAATGGCTCGCGGATGAGCCTCACGTCCGGGAGGAATGCGGGCCATATGTCACGAAGCCAGGTCCGTGGTGGCTCCATATGTCCTCCCTAAACCATGGCTGATGATACATAACGTAGACCATGACCCACCAGACTGGCCTAAGCTGCTGCATCTATATTCACGGCTGAAGCCCGGCGTGACAGTGTTTGAATGGATGGAGGAGTACGAAGTGCAAGAGCTCGGAATCGACGTGCGGCGATTTACGAGCTTCGGTGTAGTCAAGGTGCCATTTTATCTCTTCCTGTTCCTCATGATATCCTATCGCTTACGGTGCCATATTTCACACTTCAGGGATTTCTTCGGAGGGTACACCGCTGGCCAGTCCTCGTTGGCGCGCGGGATACAATGGCTCTAGACCCTATCCTCGAAAGACAAGATTCAGGCGAGAAGGCACGACTCTCCGGCGGGCGGGCGAGCAAGGCGGACCAGTTCGCCAAACGTGCGCAGGACCCACTGCCCCCCACCCTCTCCCCCGACGCAGAATTCGCCACCCCCAAGGCGGGCACGAGCGGACTGCAGCAGCCGTACAGGAAGACGAGTCTCGCCGAGTCGACGCTGGAGCAGGTGCGCAGCCGGGACGCACAGAAGTTCGGGGACACGCCGCGCACGCGCGGGAAACGCTCGGACAGCGCCGCGACGGTCACGTCTGAGTTCTTCCGGAGGCAGCCCTCGACGACAGCAGGAGGATACAATACGGCGTACAACGCGGGATACAACGCTGCATACCAAACCGTCCCGTCGTCACCCCGCACGATCAAGCTCAAGATGTCGCCGGACACGATGAGCAGTGTAGAATTGGCGGATAGCGAACATTCGAGCGGGGGTCTGTCCGTCATGACGATATCGCGGCCACGGCTCTCGCGGTCACCCTCTGCGCCGCTAACAATGCTGCAGGCCCCTGGTCCGCCGTACCCACCGGGGTTGCTTCCTCTGCTTGATGGAGAGCAGCATACGGACGAGCTGTGTACTCAGTTTGAGGTTGGGTGGCCAGTCTTAGAGAAATGGCTACGGATTGTAGGCGGTGGAAGCGAAGAGGGTGATTTCGGGAGGGTGGCGATTATTTACAGGTGACGAGCAGTAGGCAATTATCCAAGGGAGCAGAAATGTGTGGCTTTGAATGATTCATGCGAGTGATCGGTTTGAGTTGACGTAGCCCGTGCCGTAGCATGAGAAAAACAGTTCAGACGATTCGGGGTTTTGGGGCTCGCAGGGTACGATTTTGAACGACGTCCCGAATGTGTGGTGGACGTCCCGCAAGAATTGGATGCTTCCAAGGAGAAGTCAGATATCATGCAGGTGTGCGTTTGGAATTTATAACTTACGTTCTTGGTGTGGGCTCGCTCATCCTGCACCGTCCGACGTCCTCGCTTCCGAGCACCATCATGAGGAGCACGAGAGTTTGGTGCTGCCGGTCGACACATCCGCCACGATTTATTTCCGACAGCAAAGCGCGAGATGCCTGCAGCGCGATGTCTTCCGGTGTCACTCCCGGTTGCGAGACTGCTTCCGCAGAATGCATTGCGCCTGTAGTAGACTCTGCCAGCAGGCTAAGCGCATAGCCCGGGGATCTAAACAGCCTGTCAGAACTGCAAGGCGTGGGGTAGACACACGACCGACGTACTTGCCGCTGTCTTCTCCCTTGTAGACGTCCGAGTAGAGGTATATGTCGGGAATATAGCGGTTGAGCACTGATCTCGCAGCCTCGATCATGCGGTTCGAGAATTGAGGGCTGACGCGAACTGCGTGTCTGAGCGAGGCGGATTTCAGTCAGTGATAAATTTGATTGCATGGTTTTACTCACGCGATACCTCGAATTCGCTTGATCTTTCCGAGTTCGACAAAATTTATTGTCTTGACTTGCTTGACAATGGGACATAGGAACTGCACTTCTCCTCCCCCCAGAGGAGGGCTCCCTCGTTTCTTGATCTGTGAAAAGTTAGGTGATGATCTGTGGAGCCTAGATAGATCCGCGCACACGAAGTTCGAGGCCTTCTGACACTCCGAACAACTGAAGGTGGGGTAGGGTGACAGTCCGAACGAGGTCGACCTACGAACAAAGTCAATGGATGATGGCACAGCAACATAAGTGTACTCACAGATAAGTCACGGTCGTCCGAAGTGATCCCCCGAAGTGTAAGGTGCAGTGGCTTTTTTGAAAACGGTGCGAGCATCACGACTGGTTCCAGAAAGTAGCCAATCGAACGCGACAGTGGGCAGTCATGAACGACAGTTCCTCCCGCAATAATTCCAGGCTTCAAGAGGATTGCAGTACCTATGTTAGGACGCGAGGACATCAGCAGGGTGCTCGGGACATGAGATGTACTGTATACGCACCAGTGACCGAAATCTCAATGACAGTTCCATTTGTTGTACGCTCCAAGAGACGTAGTAGGCTGACTTCGTAGTCTACAAAGGAATATTTAGATGACTACGTCCAAATAAATACATTTGTGCGGAACGTACCTCTGAGACCAGGATTTTTATCGTCTGGACGAATTTTGTCGATCTTTACCGGCTTTCCGCTCAGAATGGAGAGGACCAACCTGTGGCGGAGATACTGGTGGCCGCTAAACTGAAGCACAGAGACGGATGGTTGTGCCATTCTGGCGGCGGATGGAGGGTACGGGAGGTATGCACGGGAGTAAGAGTTAAAGACAGAAAGCCTGCAAAGCTTTATGGGCGTCTAGTAAATGACCGCGCGCTTAGACGATGTCGCGTACGCGCTTGAGCGCGGCAGTACGGCTTGCACACCACTTATTTACTCACCTCCACTACACCCCCGCCCAACCTAATCGCCCCACACCGCCATGGCCGCCATCTCCATTGCCAACGGGCATCCGCCACAGGTTGACTGGCCCGGCCGCTACTTTCACGTCGACCAGGTCCTCGATAGACCAGGTCCCCGGACCGATCCCTCGTTTCTCGCGGGGGATGAGGTACGTTTGCTCGTACTGCCCCTATCGAGGGGATCTGACGTACGGCTTGTAGGTCAAGCAATTCTTGAGGGAGAAGTGCAAGATCCTTGTCATTGGCGCGGGCGGACTTGGCTGCGAGATCCTGGCCAACCTCGCTCTGTCCGGATTCAAGGACATCCATGTCATCGACATGGACACGATAGACATCAGTAACCTGAACCGTCAGTTCCTGTTTAGGTGCGTGCTCATGATCCCTATTCTTCGCTTGCTAACCGCGTCCACAGACAAAAGGATGTGGGCAAGCCCAAGGCCCTTGTGGCGGCGGAGTTCATCATGAAGCGCGTCCCGGGTGTCAAGGTCACGCCGTATGTTCATACCCCATGTTCCCATGCATTTCCTCAATAAACTTCTCAGATATTACGGCAAAATCCAAGACAAGGACGATGACTATTACATGCAGTTCAACCTCGTCATCTGTGGCTTGGACTCTGTCGAAGCCCGTCGATGGATCAACGCCACCCTCGTGAACCTCGTGGACCCAGAGAACCCGGAAAGCTTGAAGCCACTGATCGACGGTGGTACAGAAGGTAAGTCTGTTTATTTCGAGTACATCGCACGGAAACTCATATAACCCTAGGTTTCAAGGGCCAAGCTCGCGTAATTCTGCCCACCGTCACATCATGCTACGAATGTTCTCTAGACATGCTTAACAAGCCTACCGCCTTCCCAATCTGTACCATCGCAAACACACCGCGTCTCCCAGAACATTGCATAGAATGGGCGTCGGTGCTAGAATGGCCCAAGGTCCACGGCGGTAAGAGTGTCTTCCAGCCGCGAAGCGTCCTGCTGACTAAATCATTCCGTCAAGACAAGAAGCTTGACACGGACGACCCAGAGCACATCGGGTGGCTGTACAAGACGGCTCTCGCTCGCGCACAAGAATTCAAAATTGAGGGTGTGACATGGTCTCTGACGCAGGGCGTCGTAAAGAACATCATCCCCGCTATCGCCTCGACGAACGCCATCATCGCTGGTACGTTTGCGAAATCTCGTCGATCACACAGAGGTCTGACATAGCTTAGCATCATGCTGCAATGAAGCGTTCAAGATTGCAACGAGCTCAGCAGCGTACTTGAACAACTACTTCATGCTTATCGGAACCGACGGCGTGTACTCGTTCACCTTTGAGCATGAGCAACGGCCGGAGTGTCCCGTCTGTGGCGGCGAATCCGTCGATCTCTCCATCAGCAAGGAGCTGACGGTGGAGAAGCTGATCGACATGTTGGTCGAGAGGCAGGACATGTGAGTTTCCTTCAGTATGCCACAACCCTCATAGACTGACATCTTCTCAGACAAATAAAGAAGCCTTCTCTTTCGAGCGGAGCGACACACATCTACTTTCAAGCTCCTCCTCAACTGGAGGTGGCGACTCGGCCGAATCTCGAGAAGCCAGTGTCCGAATTGGTGCAGGAGGGCGGAGAGGTGACTGTAACGGCGTCGACTCTTCCGTTCAGCCTGTCCCTACGTATCTCCTACACATAGTAAGTAGTTGGATAGACAAAGCCCTTGTATCCATAGATCTGCAGATGTGACAGATGTGCTACCAACGTGTAAAGTTACATGGTCACCTGCGTTCAGTGTATCACAACTAGTGCTTGGTATGTATCCCGCACGCAGAGACTGATATGAAAGTTTGGTACTACTGGATAAATTAGACATCGAGTCATATAGTACAGTTGGTATGCTCCTGCTGCACTGCAACTATTAGAATTGGTGTGTGAAAATATCGTCCCCTTCCTCGCGCCTGTTCGCGTCTGCCGCAGGCTGCCCCCGTCTCGTGTCGCCGTACAGCCCGCCTTCAGGATCCTCTGGGAACCCATCGGTCGAGTCGCTCGTTCGCGAGTACGTATCCGACTCCGCCGTCGCGTTCTTGCGCTTCTTCGATTTCTTCTTCTTGGGGGCGTCGGTCTCTCCAATCGAGTACGCATCCTCCGTCCTCGCCCACCGGTCCTTCTTATCTTTCTTCTTCTTCTTCGACTTCTTGCGACTGGGGTCGGGGACGGCGTCCTCGAAGTTGGCGGGGTAGTGCCACCTGCCACCAGACCCACTGGAGCGGACGCTCTCACTCGACCTGTCGCCGTTCTGCCCGTAGTAGCGCTCTTCCGTAGGGTTCCACAGCTCTCCCTCGTTGTTCCTCCCCCGTGCGTCCCCCTCCGCAGCTACGCTGGTCCGCGAGCCTGCCGCCTGGCCGTCTTCGTAGGGCTGGTCTTCCAGTGTAGAGTGCGGCAGGCGTTCGTTGTAGCGGCTCGCCCATTGCGAGCGGCGCTCCTTGCGCTTGATCTCTTTCGTATCGACGAGACCGTATTTCTGAATCCATTTCGGCGTCCGGCTGTGGTTTTTGTTGTTACGTATGTTCTGAAGGATAATGCGGTGTCAACTCCGTATATCATCGATGGGGGATGGCCTTACCTGGATGTAGAAGTTGTGGCCGTGGCCTATTGAAGCGTCGGTAAGTCGTCCAGACCCGGGAATAGGATGGTAGCATACCTGGTATATAACCACAGATCGTTAGAAGGAGGTTGAGCCAAAAGTCGCCGCCGATGCCGAATCTCGCGGCGACAGCTGGGGGGACAGCTCATGAGCTGGGCGCACTGAGAAGGTCGACAACAACATACCAAGCGGGGGGAAGAGGGTTCCGAAGATGAAGAGGAGGACGGCATACCCATGGTACCGCCTCGGCGTGAGGTCGACCTTCGTAAAGGTCTCCGGCCGCTGCATGAGAGCTGGTGGTGGAGGTGCAATGCAAAGGACTGTCTGGGGAGGCAGCCTGCGCAGGGTCGGCTACCTGTGCCTAGCCTAAATATGGGCATGCGATCAGATTCCCGCGCCCCGAATCCGAGCCGCGCGTGTCGGCCGCATTGGCAGACCGCAGAGGCTGGCGGTGCTGGCGGGGCGATGTGGTTGCATGGCAGCAATCAGCCAGCGCCGTGCTGGGAAGAGTGCGCCAGGAAAACATCCGAGGGCGGGAGGACGCGACATCAAAGGAGGTGTTACAGGCCTATCCGGGGTGTCCACGTGAGTCCCACGTGCGCCTCTCCGTTAACCGAGGAGGCTCCCCACGCCTTGCGTTGAACTCTCGTCTGGAGCCCCCATCTCGCGCTTCACGCCCCCCGGACTACTGCACGCAGACCTCTGAAGGCTTTTCTGCAGCACAGTTGCAGAAATTGGCACCCAAGGAGGTAAGCATTGCCTGCAGTCACGCGTCTTGGTGCGTCCTAATGAGTCTCCTAGTCAAAACATACTCATGAGTTTCTCGTGTCATAGCGCGTCGCAACACGCATACACCTCGTACGCAAAGAGTGCTACGGGCTCACTTAATGTGTCATGGTCACCGAAGACCAAGAGCCGGCGTTGGAGCTCTCGGATGTAGTGCACGAGGAGACCATGTCAAGTCATGGTGACATCTCCAGTCCCATCGACATACCCATCGACCCAGAACTATTGGACCTACCACACGTAACTTCTTCACTAGACTACCCTACAATCTCAGACACGGACGGAAGTTCGCCCTCTTCATATAACCTTGCCGCGCATCTAGAGCGCGAAATGGCAAGCTACCTGCAAGAGGACGCGCTGGACGAATCGTCGCCTGAAGACAATGACGAGTCCGGACGACAACATGAGGACGACACCGCCGAGCAACATCCGCGAGGCGCTAATGAGAGACAAGATGCAAGCCCAGGGGACTCCGCCGAAGAGGATATCATGAGTATTGGTGGCCTCGCCGCCTTCCTTCAAGCAGCTCATGCCCGGGCAGAGGACAAAGAGAACAGAGGAGATGGATACCATTATGAGGTCAGTCATGAGGGATTGACGAGGCGACATCAAGCACAAGACAGTGTGAAGATGACAACACGTGCGGTCCCCGCTTTTCACTCCTTGAACGTGGATTCGGCGAACTCGGGTCCTTCTACTCCAACAACGGCAATACATGACAAGTACTCCGAACTCAATATGACAGATATTCTATATGGACATAATGCACACGAGCCACCCTCGCACTCTGGGCATATTAATTCGGACAATCCTCCCGACGTTCCCAGCTTCGGGGATATTGACGAATTGCTACACGACCTCTCGGACTTTGAACATCACCCTGATGACCACGAGGATCCTCCAACGCCGCCCAGTCATCCACCGCAGGCTCCACCACGACGATATCCCATGTACTACGCCTCGTCCGACGAAGACGAGAACGTAGACCAACTCCTTCCCTCCTCACCAATTATAGAGCCGAAGAAGTTGGCAGAGGCGTCCGCACCAAGCACGAAGAGCAGTTCGGCCAAGGAAGGAGGGTCTCGGGAACACGTTTGCGAGGCCTGCTCGAAGACTTTTACGCGCCGAAGTGATGTGTCCCGCCATATGCGCATACATACGGGTGAACGCCCATTTGTATGTCCTGAGCCTGGTTGCGAGAGGACCTTTATTCAGGTGAGCATCGCCCGACGGGTTTGTGTAATGGGTCGCTGACTTGGCGCCATCAGCGCTCTGCTTTGCTCGTGCATCAACGAACGCACTCGGGCGAGAAGCCGCATATCTGCGAGTACCCCGGATGCAACAAGACGTTCAGTGATTCAAGTAGCCTTGCGCGCCATCGGCGTACCCACACTGGAAAGCGGCCCTATCAATGCGAAGACCCTGCATGCGACAAGACGTTCACAAGACGCACCAGTCTTACAACGCATATGAAGACGCATGATCCTACCTGGGAGCCCGATCCTAATAAGTACGTCCACTTCTGCTACGTTGGGAATGCGATTGTATGGACTGAATAATGTCTGTAGGAAGTATAGCTTCAAGGCGAAGCGGCCGAAGCTGGGTCCAGCGGTTTCTGGCCTCGCCCTTGCCGGTCCTATGCATGCCGTGTCCGCGCTGCTTCATCCGGATGGTACTGGGCACGCAGCATCGTCTTCTGCACTGTTAAGCGCTCCTACGATCACGACGATCAACTCAGAGATTGCTGCAGTGTGGGCGCAAACACGGCTGGAGAACAACGAGGAGGAGGATGAGGAGGATGAAGACGAGTCCGGGTCCGAATCCGACTCCGGGCCAGGGGAGGGCATTGTTCCCCAGACAAGCGGAATTCGTGGGGAACGCGGACCTCCGATGATAGGGAATACCCGGCCTGCAGCGAGGACATCGCCTGTACCGTTGTTGCCGCCGGTAGAGGAGGAGGACGAGGAGTTCCCCATCCCGCTGCGGACGAGGAAAGGGAAGGAGCCAGTAGGTGTTGCTGGCGTGAAGCGTAAGAGGTGACTCTTTCTTGCTGCACGGTATTCTTATGATATTTATTGCCCCGGAAGCGCATACCCTTGTCGCATTTCACTTAGTGTACATAATTGTAAATCGCAATCAAATTCGCCATCAAAGAGGGCGGCGGTCCGCCGTCGGTCCGCCACGTGCATCCAAATCACATGTCGTCATTGGTCAAGGAGGGAGCGCGAAGGCTTGGAGGACGGACACCGTGAACAAGATCCTCCCGTCCAGCTCCGGCCACCTCGTACTTATACCCACACGACCGCCTCCTCCGCAACACAGCCCGCCATGACCGAACAGTTCCCCAGCACAGACATCATCACCCTCACCCGGTGCGTACGCCGTCGCGAACAGCGAGCGCGCAAGCTGACCCCGCCGCCAGACACGTCCTTGCAGATCAGTTCCGCATCGGACATGCCGCGACCGGAGACCTCACCCTGCTCCTGACGGCGATCCAGACGACCTCCAAGTTCATCGCCACCAACGTCCGGAAAGCGCGGCTCATCAACCTGTGCGTGTACTCCTAATCGTATTGCGCTTTGAGGCTTACCGCTTCCCAGGATCGGCCTCGCGGGCGAAACCAATGTCCAGGGCGAGGAACAGAAGAAGCTCGATGTGCTCTCCAACGACATCATGATCAACTCATTACGCGCATCCGGCAAGACCGCGGTGCTCGTCTCAGAGGAGCTCGAGGAGGCCGTCATCATCGACGACAAGTACAAGGGCAAGTACTGCGTCGTATTCGACCCGCTCGACGGCTCCAGCAACATCGACGCCGGTGTGAACATCGGCACCATTTTCGGCATATATCAGATCGTCAGTGTCTCTTTTGCTTGCGGTCCCCCGGCACGGAACTGGTTACTCATGCTGTATGGTGGTGAGAAAAGGCCCCTGGCTCAAAGGGCACGATCTCGGATGTCCTGAGGCCCGGCAGCGAGATGGTCGCGGCGGGTTACACGATGTGCGTATCTTTTGTGGGTCCGGCGCGATTGCTCAGCCCCCCTCTTATCACGCTGCGATAGGTACGGGTCGTCGGCCAACCTGGTGCTGTCGACAGGGAACGGCGTTAACGGCTACACACTCGATGCTGCGCTCGGCGAGTTCATTCTGACGCATCCGGATGTGCGTGCCGCGACGTCTGCATTTACATCGATTTCCCTGACTTTTTTGACAGATCAAGATCCCGTCGCGCGGAAAGATCTACTCCTTCAACGAGGGCAACTCCATGTACTTCCACCAGCCTGTCGTCAACTACCTGAACAGCATCAAGTACCCCGCAAAAGGCAAATCACCCTACAGCGCGCGGTACATCGGTTCCATGGTCGCCGATGTACACCGAACGCTACTGTACGGTGGCATCTTTGGCTACCCTGATGACAAGAAGAGCAAAAGTGGGAAGCTCCGGCTACTGTATGAAGCCTTCCCCATGGCTTTCCTGACGGAACAAGTGCGTGCATGCTTACCCACCTTTGCTCGTATTATTGACACGACAATATCAGGCTGGTGGTGTCGCTACCACTGGACGGCAACGCATCCTCGACGTCGTACCGACAGATATCCACGAACGGTGCTCTGTCTTCCTTGGCAGCAAGGAGGACGTCAACGACCTCATCAAGTTCTACGAAGATGAGGGCAAGCAGCAGAACGGCGACGCCACAGCATAGAAACGGACGATATAATGCAATGTAATTGTATGTACCATGTAGCGACGTGCAGAAACTTGTGTAGTCCTTGACCCTGGAGAATGCTATGAAAAGGTATAATATTGCTTTGAGGGGAGTGTCGCGTTGTGTGTCGAGGTAAGGAGGTGAGGAGGTTATTCCCAGGGGACTACCATTTCTGATTCGTGCGTCATGACCGACGCGTCCTTGCGTACGGGATTGACACGGGGTAGAACAAACTTTGACAAAGACCGTTAATTTTCTTCGTCGACATGGCTTTCGATTGTGACACACCTTTTCGTCGTATTCATGAAGGACCTCGGCAGATATGATCGCACGGTCCTTGACAAGTGCTTCAAACGAACGCGTTAAGGCGCGAGTCTACAGCAACCGAAACCCGTTAAGTTCAATATCTAGGATGAAATAGACATAGCACTCACCTGAACACCGACGATCATCATCAAGAAACCCATAATGATCCAATTCGAGTTGTTGAACGCAATCCATAGACACGCGTGCACTGGCGAGTACACAGCAAAGAGCATGAGTTCGAGCTCTCCCGGCGTCCACACTTCGAGCTGCTGCACGCGCTCGAACCGCGCACTCGCAACCTCTCTGTCCTTCGGCGGGGCCATGTTAAGCAAGAAGCGCATAGACAGCGTGAAGCCACGCCAGAGGTATTTCACGATGATCCAGAGGATGGCGAGGACGCTGCGCTGCGGGGCAGGCGGCTTTTCCTGTTCGCGCCGCACGAATTTGGCGTGGGGAGAGGCGACGGGGTCTTTGGCGCAGTTGAGCTGATACATGCGCGTGCGTGTGAAGAGGTAGAGGGTGTTTCCGATCGCGGCACATATGAGGAGGACTGAAAGGAGCGATGGCTGTACGGCCAGTCAATACGTTGAATGCTGAATCGACTGCGGTCTACGCACCCAATCGACCCAGCTAGAACCCTCGTCTTGTCTGTATAGGTCTTCCCATGTCATCTCTGATTTAGGGATACGACGTAGCATGGATACCCGTACACAAAAGTGTACAAAGTGCATGCTGCCACCGAGTATCCATGCCGAAGTTCGAGGCGTCGGAAGAGGCACGTTGTTGGGAAATAGGGCGATCTGGAAGGCGATATGCGATGGAATAGACGTGATTCTGGAAGGGGTCAGAGAGCCGAGCAACGTGTGTTAATTGCGAGACACACTTCTCGATAATTCCCTTCTTCCTCACAGCTTTTTTGACGGTGGTGGCATGAGGCAGAGGGTGCATCGACCGTCGCCTCCCCGCTAAAGGCGATGCATACGGTGGCGGCTTTCGTGCCCGCGCGGCTTCCCAGTCAAACGGAACGTTCGCTGACAGAGACGGGCTAGTCAACGGGGAATGTGGGTATACGAGCCGCGTTCGAGGCGTGGATGGCCCAGCCTTGGGTCGGTTTGGCGTGGTTGGCGTGGACCCTATGGAGGAGTCTGAGCTCCTAGGAGAGGTCGCTGTAACGCCTGCGTTGTTTGTCTGGGCGAACCGTCGGAGAGACATGGTGGTAGGAGGACAACGAGCCGGTGAGGAGGACAAGGCCGGGCTGGTAGGAAGAGGGCCGCACGAAACGTGACGTTTGCGCGTCATAACGTGTCACGGGTGCGCGTCTCGTCACAGTCACACATAGTCACATCCATATCACGCTTCGGCGCTTCCCATCGTGTTTGGCCTTCCGAGGCTCCCGAGGCCACCAACGAGGATTGAGGCCTCCGTTTTGCTGTTCTTGGCCCCGGACATACGGGAGACCCTCAAATGAGCAGCACGTGTTGCCACGTTGGCCAGCATTCAAGCTCCGACAGCCATTGGGGGGACAATGGAACACGTGTTAGGGTTGGGGTCTGGTGTACAAACAAGTACAAAGTTGGATAGTTGAACTTTAGATGATTGTTCGCTTTGCACCTCGTCCCCAACCTCTACGACCCCATTGTCCTCCTCGCCTTTCTTCCCTCACGTACAAATATCTACGACGCTTCTTGCTTCCTTTACGACCCCCCACACCTTTCTGCGATATCCCTTCACCACCTAAACATCTCCCACCATAACGTCCACCTTCAGAGCCCGCACCTCCACCTCCTTGTCGCCCTCTAACTCAGTCAGCGTCAGGATGGCCCAACCCACCTCCTCTCACAGGGAACGAGAGCGCGAGCGCTCTGAACGTTCCTCCTCCCGTCACCACCACCACCGTACCATCTCCTCCACAACCCTTCTCCTCGTTCTATCCCTCGTCCTCGCCGTGCTCGCGGTGATGCTGTCGCTCCCCGCATCCCAGGCTGTCGCCGGCGACGGCACGGGCGAACCCAACACAGGCGGCGTGTGGGGCATTCTCACTCCCAAACGGTCCCAGGCACTCGTCTCCCGCGAAAGCAATGTCGCCCAGCGCGAGGCAGAGGTTGCTCGTCGGGAAGCTGAAATTCTTGCTGGTGCTCCGGGTGGTGTTCTTCCCCCTCCCCCTCAGACACCTCAAGTTTGCCCCCCTTGCCCGTCGTTCGTCGAGAAGTACACCGAGCCCCCTCCGATCCAGACCATCATCAAAGAGGTGGTCAAGGAGGAGTCCCTTACCCCGCCTGGATGGTGGGACCAAGCCCGCATCCGCGCCGAAGATATTTTGGACCGTGAGCTCAAGATTGCCGAGCGGGAGCGCGAGATCAGTCGCCGCGAAGAAAATGTCAACCGCAGGGAACATGACGCGACCCGCCGCGAAAACTGGATCATGGAACAGCTTGTGTATGTACCGAACGCGCTTCATTCGCTTTGCACATACTAACGCGCTTTGCAGTGCCCTGAACAACGAAGAACCTGAGATCGAAGAAGAATTCGTGTATGAGCCAGCCCCTGGCATTCCACCTAGACGGAAATCCAAGGTACCCCCGCCTCCCCAGCGCCAGCTCTGAGCTCTGAGACGAAGGGGGACGCCACGCCGACATTTCTTTTTCTCCTGTCTCACATGTACAGTTCAGTTTCTTCCCGTCCCCTCCCCCTCCCTTCGTCGCCGGGCTTGGGGGATATGGTTTCTCGATCTTTGTCCCCCTTGTCCTCCTAGACTAAATGGCTAGTTTGCTGTCGTACGTACGTGTCACGCTGAGGTGTCAATGGCAAGGCGCGTCGCGATCGAGCGCCGTTTCCGACGCGCCCACGTGATTTGCCGTGAAGCCTTGTCACTCGTGGTCACGGACGTCTGTGACAGCAGCCTGGTCATTTTGGTCGAATCATGTCTGCGAATTTACAGTTTGCTGACCAACGTTTTGTTCCCACAGAATCCGTATGGTTCTCCGCTTCAGGCTCTCCCGCCTCCCATCATCTACACTGAAACTGCCATCGAAATCGCGACTGAAACTAAGACCGTTGTTTACACCGAGCATCACACCGAGACCGTACCCACCAAAACGGTCACCGTCCCCGCACCTGCCAACACTCGTATTGTCGCCTCCCCCGCTCCCGAATCCTTCAAGCAGTCGGCCACCGCTGCTAGCCCTCGTACCACTAGCCACGAACGTGTCACCGAGGAGGAAGTCGTAGAGATCCCGTCCCCGGCTTCGATCATCGAGGAATACGACGACGAGCCCGAGCCGAGAAAGATCATCCGTTCTCGCCGCAACCCTAACAAATGGTGGTGGTAAAGCGACGCACGATGGTTGCCCCCCAAGTGTAACGGTGTTTTATGACCTCGACGCGTCTTATGTTTCTGGACACTTCACCCACTCTTTCTATATTCGCGTTCTTTAACAGTGCTGTACCCTTCTACCCCCGCGATCTCCTCCGTCACCTTCCTCTCCTCCTCCTCACCCACACTGCGATACCCTCCTCCCACCCCCACCCCCCACTGTATCTACTAACCTGCGACACGACCATTGACGGATGGGAACACTTCCCCTTGACACGACCAGTTACGTTAACCCTTCTCCTTTCTTACAGAGATGTTTTATATTTCTTAGTAGCCAGTAGTAGTGTGTAGAGTATCCTGGACTACAAATGCTGCGGGAAATGTACAGCGAGCTTATTCTGCCTAGAGCAATCTTGGTGTGACTAGTGAGCGTCTGATGGCTCAACGCAGCTTGGTCTGCAACCACCACATCGAAGTATGTATGATCTACGACCCGACCGTCGACGAACCAGCGATGGCTCTAGTACGCATGAGACAAGAACACCTCATGCAATTCGCTCAATGGGTATCGAACGATAAGGCATATGGCCCCTTGCATCACATGAAGTTCTCTTTCGCACGACGATTCTTCGGGACCTCAAGAAGTCCACCATCCTTCATATAAGCACCGCCGAACACTCGTTCGACGTCGCCGCCTTCTTTGCTATGCTCGTGCACCATCTGCTCACCCTCCTCGCGTTCGTGTTTGCGAGCCGGTCGGCGGTGCTGAGGGACTTCCAGGTGTCCCAGCCGCTCACGTTGCCGCAAGATGCCAAGCAGTGTACCGTCCAGATCCTCCAGTAACGTTCTCCTCACTTGACCTCTGGACTTGCGTCTAACTGGAGTTCCAGGCGGACCTTCGCGTTCTCATTCGGAAGGTACTAGTCGTCCTTTTTCGCACCTGTCGTCGCTGAAAGCCCCTCTAGTCCAGAAGTAGTACAGTACACGTACGCCCTGTCTCGTACTACTTTCAAAGAGGATCTCTCGCTGACCCTCTCCGACAGTCCCCCGACGGACTGCGGGCCTGCAGGCTCCTGGGCCGGAATCAGCCTGAACTTCACCGTCACATCGAACGGGTAAACACGCACTCTGATACCCTCAAACCTTGGTATTTTGCGCTGACTTTCGGCAAGGACGCAGTTCGACAGGCTTGGGATATTTACGTTTGAACATGTTGAAAGTGCGTGAAGCTATCGTGGTGGACGGTACGGGACGCACGGTGCTCACGTTTGTCGGCAGTCTGGCGCACGTCTACTCCGGAGCCTACGCGTGGAGACGGGATTATTTGGACGTATTTGAAAGACGTGTCGCGCTACACGCCGCTGTTTGCGAAGCCGGGAACGTTCGTCTTGCAGCTGGATAATCTCATTCAACAGGGGCTGGACGGTGAATATGCCAGTTGAGTATACACGACCGGCATTCGTACCATACCTCCTGACGAGACGCTCTTTTGCGAATGCAGCAACCCTCCATGCGACCTTCTACGCGTCTTCTTCCAAGCATCCACCTGCAAAACACGCCGATCTGATCATCCCCGTCACGACTCTCGCACCAAACGACGGGGATCTAATCTCCGTGCCTCCCGCATTCACCGTAAGCCCGCATTCAAACTGCTGCGATTCGCCAGCTCAAATAGTTCGATGTAGCTGAACGTCACCGTGCCGCGCAACGCCGTCGCAGCATATGCGGAAATAATCCCATCCGGGAACGGCGAGGAGGAGTTCTGGGTGATGAACGTGCCGAACCGGTTTCTGGGCGCCCTCCCGGATGGACTGACGTTTGGGTTTGGGCCGTTCCGAGAAGTGAGGCTGTTGGTTGATGGGATTCTTGCTGGTGTCGTCTTTCCGTGGGTTCTCTTTCACTGTTGTTGCTAATGAGGGGCTGATTTTGCGTTGGGTAGGTATTTGGTGGTGTTCACGGGAGGTATCGCGCCTACCCTGTGGAGGTCAGCTGCATTGATGCTGTGTTTGACGTGTTCGAGGGACTCACCGTTTTGTTTAGACCGATTGCGGCATATGCGGCGCTTGACTTGCCGACATATTACATCGATCTCACACCGTTCATCCCGTTGTTGGTAGACGGGCACTCCCACAACATAACCCTAGACGTCCTCTCAGCCGAAGACGACCACGGAATCAATCAGAACTGGTTCGTCACGGCGAATCTTCAGGTTTTGCTGGACGCGTCGGACAAGGCGACTTCTGGACGCATGACGCTGCACTCTGCGGAACCGTTTGCGAAGACCACTACGACTGGTTCGGGTTCCGACGAGGGAGATATTGATTTTACAGTGAAGGCGACGCGCGATATTCGGATCGAGTCGGAGATTGTGTCTGGTAGCGGGAAGCGTACCCATGTTGTTTGGTCACAGAGTCTTGCGTACCAGAATACGCAGACGTTTCGGGAAAATGGCACTATCCAGGTATATAGCCTGAGCTTGATGCGTAGTGTTCGACCAGGTGATCTTATTGTTTTTAGACCCTGCAGCAGTCGACCAAGGGAACGTTTTCGTCTATACACAACGGGGTCACGACTTTGACAGATGACTTTACGTTCCCGCTTCATGTGGACTTCAGCTTCACGAACCCCAATTTGACAACATGTGAGTTTGCCTTCCTCAGTGTATCTGCGAGAAATTTGATAATCTGTAGTTGTCACGACCATCGACCATTCTTACGACCGAGACCTACTTCCGTCTCCGTTTATACTAGGCACGACCATCCGAGAACGCCAGCAAGGAGGTTAGTGTATGCTATGGCGCCACAAGGGGGATGTCTTCTTACCTTACTCTCGTAGATGCATCCTTCGTGCTCTCGCCAACCGGCAACTTTGGCAACGGGACGAGCCAGAACGTGTTCTCCTACGTGGACACAGACGGCAACACCTTCAAGAGAGCAGTCAGCTCAGTAAACACGTCGATAACGTCGGACACGCAAAGCGGATCGCTCGCGGGCCGGCAGCCTCCGGGCTCGCTCGACGTCACCCTGGACGTCGCGGCATCTGGCTTCGCGGCGCCCAGGCTGCCAGGGTCTCGCCGCATTAATATGGCAGCATCGCGTGGGGCCAACTAGAGACACTGAGAGAGGGGGGGCGTGGGAGGCCGTTGGGCAGAGAGAGACGGCGGCCATGTGGTACCGCTGCTGATAATGCAACGTCTTGTGCGGAGAACGACACGCCATGTATGGGCCCCATCACTTCTTTTCCATCCGCCCACGAGCTTCCGCATCAGACCGTCGCACGTCGCGTTGATCCCGCCGTACGCGTGCAAGCGGGGGCTGAGAACATGCACCCTATATAAACAGGGCCGCGCTCCCACACACGCACGGCCTTTATTACGCGAGCGTGCCCCTCTGCTTGGGTGTCGTGAACCCCCCAGCCAGCCAGCCAGCTATGCGTGTTGCGGCGATCGTCCTTGCGTTGTTGTCTGTTGTGAACGCTGCTGTCCTTGTTGACTTTCAGGTCGCGCAGCCTCCCCCGTTGCCACAAGATGCTAAGCAATGCACGGTCCAGATCCTCGAGTGCGTCTATAGCTTGTTTTGTCACGCACTCTCGAGCTTGACCTTTGCGAAACAGACGAACGTTCGGTTTCTCGTTTGGACTGTAAGTACAGCGAATAATGTGGTAATAAATCACTGATGTTTCGACCAGCCCGGAGATTGTGCAATTTACGTGAGTCCGTTCGAAATGACGACATCACACGGAAACTCAACATGCGGACCATCCCAGGCCTCCAACGGACTGTGGGCCCGTGGGCTCATGGGCCGGAATCAGTCTGAACTTCACGGTCACCTCGAACGGGTGCGTCACACACCCTCCAAACTCAACACATGTACACCCGCTAACCCAAGGGGTGCCTGTGCAGGACCCAATTCGACCGCCTGGGCATCTTCACATTCCAGAACGTCGAGATATGGCGCACGTCTACGCCCGAGCCGACGAGGGGCGACGGCATCATCTGGACATACCTGAAAGACGTCACGCGCTTCCTGCCGCTCTTCGCCAAACCGGGTTCGTTCATTTTGCAGCTCGATAACCTCCTGCAGACGGGGTTGGACGGGCAGTATGCGGGTTGAGTATATTTTCGATGGGTTGAGGTGATCGTGCTGGGCTGACTGTGATGGGTGCAGCGACGCTCCATGCAACCTTCTTTGCCTCTTCGCCTCAGCACCCGCCCGCGCCGCGAGCGGACCTCATTATTCCAGTCACCACCCTGGCAAACGACACCGGGAACGACGCGTCTGTCCCTCCGGCCTTCTCTGTAAGCGCGTTGTCAGCTCCACGGAACGCGGGCACCTGACAACTCGAAATGTTCCAGCTCAACGTCACTGTGCCGCAAAACGCTGTGGAGATTTATGCAGAGTTGCAAGCATCGGGAAATGGCAACGAGGAGTTCTGGGTGAGTACGCCACTTTTGGATATACAATGGGTGGCGCTGATGGGGAGAACTAGTACTTCAACACTGCGAATGAATTTGTCAACTCGCTTCCGTCTGGGGTCACTTTGCCAAATGGCCCCTTCCGAGAAGTTCGTCTTTCGATCGACGGTCGTGTTGCTGGGACAGCCTTCCCGTAAGATGTCTCTCTCATGGTATCATGGACGTGTTTTTACGGGGGTTTACTAGCTACGCGGTGATTTTCACTGGAGGTATCGTTCCAACGGCATGGAGGTGCGCATATATCCTCTTTCCGTCATCATTCGCTCAATGTTCAATGAACACCACTTAGACCGATCACATCATATGGAGCGCTCGATCTCCCGACGTACTTCCTGGACCTGACGCCCTTCGTCCCTCTCCTGACCGACGGCAAGGCGCACACATTCAGCCTCGACGTCGTTTCCGCAGAAGACAATCATGTGATCAACCAGAATTGGTTCGTCTCTGGGCTTCTCCAGGTGATCACGGATCCCTCTGGGCTCCCGACGACGGGCAATATGACGGTATACGACGCGTCGCCGTTCCCGGTCACGAACACGACTGGGACGGTTGGTTCCAACGGCGACGTTGTCGTCACCGTCGATGCGAAGCGTGATATTCATATTGAGTCTACGATTGTCAGTGGGAGTGGGAAGGTGAACAAGGTGGTGTTCTCGCAGTCGTTGACATATAGCAATGTGCAAAGCTTCCTTGATAACACGAACGTCCAGGTATGGTGCTGTATTTACTCGCGCTGGGAGCTTGATTCTGACTTTTACACCTAAATCCAGCTTGTCAACCAAATTGCAAGCGGATCAGTTTTGTCTACTCACAATGGCGTAGAACACACTGTGGACCACTTTTCTTTCCCCCTCAACATCAACCTGACGGTGCTCACCCCGGACGGGTCCAACTGTGAGTGTTGTGGATACTATCCGAAAACATGACGCTCAAACGACCAAAAGTTGAGGCGATCTTTGACCATTCATATGAACGAGAGTTGGTCCCTAGCCCGTTCATTCTGGGCTCAACAATCCACGAGCGTCAGCTAGCTAGTAAGTCGTATGAGATTAGACGTGGGAAGTTTTGCTCACAAGTATGTTAGCTGGATTTTTCCGCACTGCACCGACTGGAAACACGGGCAACGGGACAAGTAACAATACCCTGACCTACGTCGACCTCCAGGGCCACACGTTCAACAGACAAGTCAACTCGGTCAACACGGCGATCGTATTCGACCAGCAAAGCGGGTCGCTGGCTCGCGTGCAGAGCCGCCCGACTCTGCAGATCCAGTCCTCCAACTTCGCCAAGCCAAGGTTGCCGGGAGGAAGGGGGCGTCCGTAAATTACACACGAAATGTTGACAGATACGGAGTGGCACGAGCAGATTCCTGTACATAGTTAATCCGGCGCTAGCAAACGCCACAATTCTCGCGAGTACCAAATTTGGGCACGCACGCACGTCTTTTACCATCACATTCCCCCGCCTGCCACTGCGCGAAAAACCATGTCCGACGAATCCAAAGGCCAGCAGGTCTGCTCTCCGTCGCGCGCGGGCACACCCGGCAGCTGACACACACATCCCCATCTAAACAGCCCTCGCCCTGCTCACCGTCCTCGCAGACACCTGCGCCGCCTCCAGAACCGCGCTAGAGAAGCCGCAGCCCGAGCCCGGCGCCACTCCCCCTGCCACTCCTCCTCCTGCTGGTGGTGCTGGTGCTGGTGGTGGCACTCCGCCGCCGGAGCTCGACACGCTGCGGCGCGACTACGCCTCGCTGCTCACGCTCGTGTACACCTCCGCAACAAAGGTCGCGCTCGCGCTGCGCCCCTCCGAGCCCGCATACGCCGCGGCGGCGCCGCAGCTCACAGACCTCACGCGGCACGTCTCGTCGCTCACGACGTGCGCGAGCCTGTTCGACCTGCACGGGCTCACCCTGGCGCGCTCGGCGCGGCGGCTCGCGTCCGCGGTGCTCGAGACCGTGCGCGCGCTCGCGGGGAGCCTCGCGCGGCGGGAGCATCCGCTGAGCAAGGACTACCTCGTGCGGACGGGCGCGGTGCACGAGGCGGTCGAGCTTGCGCGGAAGAACCTCCCGTGGAGCAACGCCGCCGCTGTGCAGGTGCAGCTCGCGAAGGATCGGGAGCTGCTCAAGGATTGTTTTGACGAGATGCAGGACATGGTGAAGGAGGAGGGGGACGATGATGACGATGATGAGGAGGAGGAGGACGAGTGGGCCGACGACGATCTCGAGGATCTCGGGTTTGGAGCGAAGAAGCCGCTGTCCGATGCTGAATTCGAGCGGGCGAAGCTGGTGCGTGGTTTTTGTTTTTCTCGCGTCCGTGGTGTCCTCCGAGCCTAACAGCGATGTCCGATCAGTGTGCAAAGCTGCTGCAGTGGTCGTGTAATCTGCACAGGAAGATCATCCGTGACCTGAAATCGAATCTCTTCTCAGATCTGCCACCGACATCGTTGGACGTATTGCCGCGCCACTCACATTCCCTTTTGATCGCCTCGGAAGACCTCGTCACGTCGCTGTACGCGCCACAAGACCTCTCCAACGTGAGGGCGGCTGTCAAGTCCGTAGAATGGACTTTCCGATCGTTCAAGATTTCACTGTTCCCCTCTGAAGAAGACGATATCGTGGACAGGTTATCAGAGGTGACGCTGGAGGGTGCCACTCAGCTGAAAGAGAGCAGCCTGCCGCACGGTTATGACACTTCATATGACGTACTGGAAAAGCTCATTGACCAGATGTTGGACTCGACGAAAGAGGCATAGCAAAATGTACGAGCAAAGCGTCCATGTCATCTATTATAGTGCTGTGATTGTATTGATACAGTGGGTATAGCAGGGATATGATACAGCAAGGGTACGTAACAGCTATCGCGGGGGGTGGTCTGGACCGCGTGGTGGACGCTTGCTCCTCTCATAACTGTCCTTGAAGGCTGCGCCAAGTATATTTGGGAACATGGATATTGATTGTCGGTTGTGGAGTTTCGTTTCGAAGCGTTGTATCTTCTCCTGAGCGGCCTGAAGGTCGAAACACTCCTTCTGGAGGGCGGGTCCTGGTTCAACGAACCGTCACACAGAATGAACGGAGGAACGTACCGCCTCAGAAGTCCTCTTGGCTCGGGCTTCGTCCCGCATCTTATTGAGCTCCTTCCTTCGCTCTTCTTCCTTCTCCTTCCTGTTGAGCCCAGAATTTGGCGTGGAACCTCCAGGCTGAAGGGCATGTTAGTGGAGAAGCCAAGCGATAATTGAGTACAACGCACCTTCATGAATAATGAGGCATACACGCTCTTATCTCGCAGGTCGAAATCCGCGTTGTTCGCTGTGGCGGCCGTTTTTCTCGCTCCAGCGACGGGAAGCGCGAGGCTGTCTCGCTCATCCACAAGTGGTTTCATGGGAGGTCTAGCCGGTGCAGGTGTCGCGCCAGGTGTGGAGGAATTAGTCGAGGTCCCATTTGTGGGTTTGTTCTTCTTGATGGGTGGCAGCTTGCGTTTCTTGGGTATGGGCGGCGTGGCGTCCTTTTCCTTTTGAACAACCTTCGGAGTGCCGTATTCACCATCCCCCTCGTCCACGGATAGCCGCCGCTTGACAGAGGACGCGCGAGACGTAGACGAGGCAAGCAGGCGTTCGTCCCGAGCAATGGTTTTGGGGTCGTCTCGCGCCTTCGGTCCCTTCAGCTTCAGCCTCACCGCCGCCTTCTTCTGCGTACTGGCCTCCTCCGGCTCAAAGTCGTCGTCGCCCTCGTCGTTCACGACGTCCACGTCCTCGCGGTACGCCTCGTCCTCCTCGTCCTCCTCCGACAGCACGACCGCCCGTTTCTTCGACTTGCGCGCGGGCGGCCTGCTCTTCCGCGGCACAGACGACCCCGCGCTGCGTTTTGGCGCGGTTTTGGAGACGGCGAGGTCGGGCGGGAGGAAGCGCGTGTCCTCTGGGAGCTCGTCCTCGACGTTCACGTCGTCGTCCTCCGCCTCCACGTCGATGTCCGCGCCCGCCCCCTCCGGCGAGCTGCGCTCCTCCGTGCGCGCGCGTTTGTGCGCCTTGGCGGTGCTCGGGGCGGCCTGCACGCCGTCCTCGTCGTCGCTGCTATATATCGCGGCCTGCCTCCGCTTCGACACCTTGGCCCGCGGTTCGCCAACCTGTTTCTACCCATGAGTTCCCCGCCCACAACGAGCCACACAAAGACCACACGAAACACACCTGGCTAGGGCCCGCGCGCGGTATCTTGATCTTGAGCGACATCGGGCAGGTCGTGAGAGCACTGCAGGACCACACTCACTGCGAGACGACTGAGCGTCCCCGTCACCGGTCCACTTGATGGGGTGTAAGGCGCGCGGCGCGACTGCCATATGCGGACGCGGCGGCACGTGATGCCCCGCTGGCACACCACACCTTGTCTCCCGAAATTTTGGGCGGGATAACTCGTAGCGCATTCTCTCTGCGTCACCACCCACCGCCCGCAACCCGCACCCTCCCCTTCGTTCTGCACCCACGACCGCGATGAGCACCACGTCCGCATTCAGCCTGTTCCGCTCGTGCTCGGCCTCGTTCTCCGCGCGCAGCGTCGCGCGCACATCTGCTAACGCCGCCACCCGCCGACTCGCGGGTGCGCGGTTGTACTCGGCGCAGGCGGAGGGGAGCAAGAAGGAGGCGGGCGTGAAAAATGAGGAGAGGAACTGGGATCCGGAGGCGGAGAAGGACAGCGTGGAGGTCACGCCCGAGCATGAGCTGCTGCAGAAGCTGAAGAAGAAAGAGGAAGAGGTCCAGGACCTCATGGTATGTCCCGGGCGTGTGCGGACATCGGGGCCTATGCTGACAATGCCGTGACAGTCTCGTCTACGTTACCTGCAAGCAGACTATCTCAATCTGCAGCGCAACGCCGCACGGGAGAAGGAGCAGACCAAGGACTTTGCGATCACAAAGTTCGCGGGTGACCTGCTCGAAACCGTCGACGTGCTCGCCATTGCCCTCAAATCCGTACCAGAAACTGCTCTCAAGCAGTCCACTCCCTCCGACTCCTCCGCACCAAAATCCCCCGACGCCTACCTTGCCGATTTGCACCAGGGCGTCGAGATGACACATCGACTTCTCCTCCAAACGCTCTTCAAGTACCACGTCAAGCCCTTCGACCCAACTGGCGAGAAGTTCGATCCCAACCGCCACGAAGCACTCTACCAAGCACCCATCCCAGGGAAAGAGCCTGGCACCGTGCTCGAATGTCAAAAGACCGGTTACACAATAAAGGACCGGGTGTTGCGTGCAGCGCAGGTTGGAGTTGTGCAGGACACTTCATAGACTTGTGGGAGGCGTGGGGGAGTCGGGGGCGGATAGACCATACTTTAATGATTACTAATCCTAACGAATCTCTACTCCGAAATTCTGTTTGAGTCGTTGTACGACCCCTGCGTGCACCTCGTTGACTTCTTCGTTTGACAGAGACCGGTCCATTGATCTGTAGTTGATACGATAGCACCAGCTTGTTCGGTTGGTCTTCGGATGTGTGAAATCGTCGATCTGGTTCGCAGCGCCGTCAGACGACATATTCAGCGCAACGATCGCGTACTCACCCGTTTGACGTCCTCCACTATATCCCCGGCAGCGTCTCGCACTGTGTCACAGAAGTCGTTCTCGTGCAGGCCGCTTTCCGGAAGCCAGAAGCTCACGTCTTTGTGACAGGGTGGGTACTTTGAGTACGGCTTGAAGGGAGTGATCTTGCCGGGTGAGAACTGCTCCAGGAAACGAGAGTCCTGGGACCAGAAGAGACGAATGTCTGGTATCGAGTAGAGTATCATGGCTATCCGCTCGAGTCCCAGGCCGAACGCCCAGCCAATGCTATCAGGAACCTCTGCGTGACAAAATAGTTACATGACTGGTCCGGAAAGGTAAAGAGAGCACCTACTTGCACGATCGAGAGTTGACTGAAGCACCACGCCGCATCCGAGGATTTCGAGCCACTTGCCGTTGAAGAAGACCTCGACCTCATAGCTGGGGCTCGTGAAGGGGAAGTAAGCCTCGATCCACCGCACCCGGAGCGGCTCGTCCTTGGGACCACCGAAAAGCGTCAGCATGAGGCTGTTAAGCGAGAGCTTGAGGTTGTGCGCGACGATTTCTGCATGGCGTGCGTCATGCATCGGCTGCCGCGGGTTCTCCGGACTAAGATGAGGAATGTCCTCGATGACGATATTCGAGTTCTGGAGGTAGTTCTCGAGGCGCGTGTTCTCTTCTTCGAGCTCCTTCATAGCGGTCGCGTCGGAACGGAAGATGGACGCGCCTTCCATCTGGTGGAACACCGGATAGTGCGACGCGTCGATCTCGTCACGTCGGTAGACGTCTGCCGTGAGCAGCCATTGGCGCTCTTTCTTCGCGAAAGTCTCGACTTCGTGCGCCGAGGTGTGGGTGCGGAGCATCAGGTCCTTGTTGATGTAGTAGCTGTCCGTGAGGGAGCGTCCCGGGTGGTCAGCGGGGAAGGAAAGATCGTCGAAGTTCTTCGCCGGGGTCACGACCGGGGAGACATTTGAGAGGTGGCTGAATGTGGGCCAGTGACTCTCGATGAGTGAGCGGAGGATTCCGATGGGGTGCGAGGGCTGCTGGTGTAGTCTTCTCGCTGTCTTGTCTATGATAGCCGATGTTACATTTGTAACAGAGTCCCGAGGGTAATCCTGCCCGAGGATGTTGACATGAGTGTTCGCGGAGGTCGAGCTGAGTCGGAGCCAGGCGGTGTGTGCCAGCCGGGGACGCAGACAGCGCGACCGTGCGAGAGACTGCATGCAGACCTAACAGACATGGGTGCGACAGCCGTGAGCGTGGCAAACGTGAGCGCAACGGGCGAGAAGGAGACGACGGAGGGACCTGCCTCGACGAAAAGGTGAAAGCGTGCGGGGAATGGGCGTGACTGTCACAGCGGGCAAAGTCCGGGACGCGTGTGTCACAGCGTGACCGTCACGACATTTGAGAATTGCACCGAAGCTGGTGGGGCGGTCGTCGAGAAAAAACGACTCCGGGTGATCCTTCTCGGGCGTACAAATTGGCTGGCAGATGTGCCGCCGGCTCTGAGGCTCTCTTGCACTCGTCCCCGCGCGTACTTCCCAAAAACTGGATCGTCTCATCAGGTCTATCCCATAAACCGGAAGTCACGGAAAATCGGCCTCCGCTATCGCACGCGCGCGCACGAGATTTAAAATGATACCTCGAGAGCCTGCCCGCTTGCTCTCACGACTCCTCCTCTTTCCCTCTCGTCCCTTCTCCTCCTCTCGAGCCATGGCCAGCCCCAAGCTCATCGACGGGACTGCCCTTGCAAAGTGAGCTACTTTTTGCTACTTTTTATCCTCCAGCTAATTGTCGCCCGTCCCATCAGGTCTGTGCGTGCAGATGTCGCAGAGCGCATCAAGGCCGTCCAGGCAAAGAGCCCCCGCTTCCAGCCACAGCTCGCCATCATCCAGGCGGGCGCACGCCCCGACTCCAATGTCTACGTGCGCATGAAAGCAAAGGCGGCTGAAGAGGTCGGCATCAAGTTCAAGCACGTCACTTTGTCCGAGGATGCCGCCGTAGACGAGGTCGTCGAGATCGTTAAGAACCTCAACGACGACCCCACCATTAGCGGCATCCTCGTCCAGCTCCCCCTCGGTTCGCACGTCGGTGCAGAAGGCGAACGCACCGTGACTGAGGCGGTCAGCCCGGAAAAGGATGTAGACGGGTGAGGCGTTAGCACAACCGCTCTCATCAGTCCTCTCACTGATTATCGCGCAGTTTTCACGCATACAACATCGGACACTTGTCTTCTCGCGCTTCGGAGCCCCTCTTTACCCCGTGCACGCCCACAGGGGTGATCAAGCTGCTCGAACATGCCGGTGTCCCCATCGCAGGAAGCAACGCGGTCGTCCTCGGACGCAGCGATATCGTGGGCAGCCCTGTTGCGGCCATGCTCAGGAGTCGTGATGCGACGGTCACCCAATGCCACAGTCGTACCCGGAACTTGCCCGACCTCGTGCGTCATGTCGTGTTAGTTGTGGCGCGTGACCCAAGCTAACGATGCGACATGTGCAGGTCAAACAAGCCGATATCGTCGTATCGGCCATCGGTAAAGCTCAGTTCGTTCAAGGGGCTTGGCTCAAGCCTGGCGCGGTTGTCATCGATGTCGGTACCAACTACATTCCAGGCAAGTGCCCCCAACCTTCCGGTCACTGCGCAAACACGCCTTACTATTGGATGCAGATGCTACCAAGAAGTCTGGTCAACGTATGGTTGGTGATGTGGACTTCGAGTCTGCATCTGCCGTCGCGTCATACATCACCCCCGTCCCAGGAGGTGTCGGCCCTATGACTGTCGCTATGCTCATGCACAACACGTTCAGGGCTGCTGAGAGGCAATGGAACGAAGTCCGCGACCGCAAGCTCAAGCCTTTGAAGCTGAACATCCTGGAGAAGGTCCCCAGTGACATCGAAATTGCGCAGGCTCAGACACCCAAGCCCATCACCCAGTTGGCACATGAGATCGGCGTTTTGCCACAAGAACTCGAGAGTTACGGCGCGTACAAGGCCAAAGTCGACCTAAGCGTGCTGGATCGTCTGTCTTACCGTAAGGATGGCAAGTACATCCTGGTCTCAGGGTGCGTTCACTTTCGTTTTAAATATCCTACATTTCAATCTAACTATGTGTCAGAATCACTCCAACACCTCTGGGAGAGGGCAAATCCACGACGACCATCGGTCTTGCTCAGGCTCTCGGTGCCCACATGGGTCGTCTCACTTTCGCAAACGTCCGTCAACCGAGCCAAGGACCAACGTTCGGTATCAAGGGTGGTGCAGCTGGTGGAGGCTACAGTCAAGTTATTCCTATGGATGAGGTACAGTGGGAGACACTTTCTGAGTTTTATACATACTAATTATCGGCTCAGTTCAACCTTCATCTCACTGGCGATATCCACGCCGTTACCGCTGCAAACAACTTGCTGGGTGGGTCCTCAAACATTCAGTCTGACACACATTGTCTGATCCGACTTTATAGCTGCTGCTCTTGACGCGCGCATGTTCCACGAATCGACACAGTCTGACAAGGTTTGTGGTATTCTACGACTGTATGTTTCGCCCACTAATATCATCACAGGCATTGTACAGCCGACTAGTACCCACCAAGAAGGGCAAGCGCGAGTTCGCTCCTCTCATGTTCAAGCGTCTCAAGAAACTCGGCATCGACAAGACCAACCCCAACGACCTCACCCCGGAGGAAATTACACGTTTTGCCCGCCTTGACGTCGACCCCGAGACCATCACCTGGAACCGTGTCATTGACGTGAACGACCGTTTCTTGCGCAAGATCACCGTCGGCCAGGCCCCCACTGAGCAAGGTCATGAGCGTGTCACTGGCTACGATATCGCTGTTGCTAGCGAGTGTATGGCTGTCTTGGCTCTTACAACTAGCTTGCAGGACATGCGGGAGCGTCTTGGTGCCATGGTCGTGGCGACAAGCAAGCAGGGCGACCCCATTACGGCAGACGACATCGGTGTTGGAGGTGCTCTCACAGTGTTGATGAAGGACGCCATTAAGCCCAACTTGATGCAGACGTTGGAGGTAGGCGATATTCTCTCTCACATCATCACTCAGGCTAACTCCGGGGCACTCAGGGTACTCCCGTCTTCGTCCACGCCGGTCCCTTCGCTAACATTGCTCACGGCAACTCGTCCATCCTCGCTGACCGCGTCGCACTTAAGCTCGCGGGCACAGAGGAGGGCGACGATTCTTCTCGTGCCGGATACGTGCTCACCGAGGGTGGCTTCGGCGCCGACATGGGCATGGAGAAGTTCTGCAACATCAAGTGCCGCGTGAGCGGTCTTACCCCCGACGCTGTCGTCATCGTCGCCACCACGCGCGCACTCAAGATGCATGGTGGCGGCCCCGACGTCTCTCCCGGCAAGCCCCTGCACGACACGTACACCAAGGAGGACCTCGTCACCCTTGAGGAGGGCTGCAAGAACCTCGTGAAGCACATCGAGAACTCGAAGAAGTTCGGGCTCAAGGTCATCGTTGCCGTGAACCAATTCTCGTACGCACATTTTTTACCTCTCGTGGAAGTGGATGTTGAATAGTTTGTGTGTATAGGACGGACTCCCCCGCCGAACTCGACCTTGTTCGCCAGAAGGCTCTGGCTGGCGGCGCCGACGCTGCCGTGGTCAGCAACCACTGGGCTGAGGGCGGCGCCGGCGCGCGTGCTCTCGCGGAGGCCGTCGTCGCGACCTGCGAGGGCCCGTCGAACTTCAAGTTCCTGTACGACCTCAACCTGCCCATCGAGAAGAAGATCGAAATCATCTGCAAGGAGATCTACGGTGCAGACGGCATCGAGCTGAGCGAGGCCGCGCAGAAGCAGGTTGACACTTACACCCGCCAGGGCTTCGCGAACCTCCCCAGTGCGTAAAACTCACCAAACTTGTCTTGTGTGGCGGCGAAACTGACGTTTATGTTTCTCATTAGTTTGCATGGCGAAGACGCAATACTCGTTCTCGCATGACCCCAAGCTCAAGAACGTCGCGACAGGATTCACCGTCCCCATTCGCTCCGTCCGCCTCTCCGCAGGTGCTGGCTTCCTGTACCCCCTCCTCGGCGACATGCAGACCATGCCCGGCCTCGGCACGCGCCCCGGCTTCTGGGAGGTCGACGTCGACGCCACAGGCCGCGTCGTCGGACTCTTCTAAACCACAAGAGCCAGCAGAGAGAGGGAACAAGAGAAGAGAGAAGAAGGTGGTTGTTTTCCGTATGTCAAGACTCATGCTATGAACCGTTCAACACGGCGCACGTAATCTCTGTCCTCGAGCAAGGGGACACGAGTACCATTCAACCTGGATACGCCGCGAGGTTCAGAGGGGGGAGGGCGCGCCAACACATACACCAGTGCGGTGTTGTGTCTGGGTGGTGCCCGCAACACGCAGGAATCCGCGCTTCACGCGAGTGGGGCGGGGCCGCGTTATGCTTCCACAGCATAGGGTTTGTTTACTATTGCATGTTGTGTGTGGGAATACGAGTGCATGATTAGCAGAACAAGCGTGATAAGTTATAGAGAGTACAGGTGTGTATGAAGGGGATAAAAGCTACGCCTCGACTGGAGCGGTCTTAGCAGCGGCCCGACTGCGTCCCCACCGGACGCCGAGCTTTTGGTCGTCCAGATCGAGGCCGTTGGACCATGCCGCCGCTGCCAGCTCAGCGGAGGCACGATCTTTGAAGTTCACAAATGCACATCTGGTTTGGCTTCTGTTAAGTATCGTCGAGGAGGAAAGAAGAGTGTGCGTACTTTGACTTTGCAACGTACACGACCGACTTGATTTGTGTTGGGTCGAGGTTTGGGAGAGTCTGGACCACCCGTGAGCGAATTGTGTCTTCGTTCGCGCTTGCGGGAAGAGTGGTCAAGAAAATGGACGTCTGTGTGTATGGTTTAGTGAACGTAAACGAAATATACGCGAGGGACACGTACGATAGACTTGTCCTCCGGAGGTGCTAGGCCCTGGCTAGTGGCGAAGCCGTTCATGATCTTCTGGGCAACAGGGTCGCTCCGGCCGTGGTACCTGTCTTGGATGTTCTGTTTTGACAGTTCGTTCTGGACGGGCATTTCATGGCTTGTGACGATGTCAGTCGGTCTTTCAAACGAGAATGGGGGAAGAAGCACGCACCGGTATGGACACTCTGATCCCCTATTACAATCTCCCTTTGCGTAGAACGAGCACAAGTGTGGCCGGTTGCGCTTGTAATACGGGTCCGTCCTCGCCAGTTGCTTCAACATGTCCTTCCCCGCCGAGGACGTTTTTGACGTAGCCATCGAGATCTTGCCCCCCTCCAACTACGCGCCATGACAATCAAGACTCGTCCAGATCCAGATGGGACTAACAGTCGACGTACCTTTGCCTCCATGTTCTGTGCATAGTACTCGCGGTTGACCTCACTGGTCGGCGCTTCGTTCTGTATCGCGAGGGCAGTGTCGCGGACTTGTGTTGGAAGGCCATACTCGAGGTCGAGCAGGCATGTCTGGCATACGTTCTTCACCTTGGCGCATGTTTGGCAGATGACGGTGGTCTTGTAGCGCATCGCGGTGCCGGGGTTCCAGCGGAAGACGGTGAAGGGTCGTGCACAGGTGCCGCAGGAACGGCCGAATTCTTGCTTCGACTGAAGAAGGTCTTTAGCAATAAGATCTAGCAGTTCCTTTAGAGGATTGAACGTACCATGCGCACGAATGCGTTGTCCCCTAGGCCTATGTATTGGCGGCGGTTGAGTAATGACATTATTGCAGATAAATGTGATAGTGCGTACAAGTTTCGCACAGAATTGGGAACTCGCTCTGTTCCCAGCCTGCCTTGTTGATGTCTGACTTTGGTGGCATGTTGTATGAAGATGCGGAGTGAAGGAGAGGTGGTGGTGGTGGTGGTGAGTAGACTTGGTCAACTGCAAGAGACGCGGGCAGTAGCTTCGTCAAAGGCGTGATTAGTCAGAGCCGCGCATTAGCGCCTGTAATTCCCAGACTCTGAGCTTTGGGAGAGCGAGGTTGGCTTGTTACAGCCTGCACGAGGCATTAGGGCATGGCCGCATAACGTGCAGCTCGAGCTCTCATCGCGATCCTTTGCTCGTGTCTCTGCACCGCACCGCGACCATAGACCGCGCTGAGATCCCGCTGCCTCTTCACCCGCCGCCCGCCCTCGCTTATTGCGCCTATCACAGTCGTGAGCAATATTGCTTTCGACCCTGGGTTCGACCTGAAGCTCGATAGATCACCGTAACCCCTTTGTCCAGCCCTACCACGACTCGGGTGGCACATCATGCCCTATGCCAGGTGCAAAGTACGTCCTCTCGTGTATCCCCCTCACCGCTCCTCACCTCTCGCCAGTTCTATGAGGATTCTGGTGCTCCCATCCGAGGCGGATGCTTTTCAGTCGCCAGTGGAACGTGCGAGTTCGTTCATCCTAGCGACCCCGGGTGGGACAATGCCCCTCCTCCACGGTTCCGTGTTGACGCTTCTGGCGACTTTGGACGCGGTCGTGGACGCGGCAGGGGTCGAGGCCGAGGTATGGCTGTGAGAGGCGCGTTCGACGCGTCGTCCACATTCGGGACTGGCGCGAACTGCACCCCAACTGGTAGTAAATGGAACGCAAAGGCCAGTAGTTCTACGGGAGGATGGAACACTTCGTCCTCCGCCGATCCCGCTTCTGGTTGGAACACTTCGTCCTCCGCCGATTCCGCTCCTGGGTGGACGACGACCTCCACCTCTACGAACGATACCTTCACTGGGTGGGGCGCGTCCGACAATGATTCCGCGCCGGGTTGGGGTGATCAGACGGCGGCCGGCAGTGATTCGGGAGCTGGAAAGAACACGTCCGACGGGTGGGGTCCAATCGTTACTACTACAGGCAATGGATGGGATACCGCCCCTACGGCAGGCAGCGGATGGGATGCCTCCCCTACAACAGGCAGTGGATGGGATTCCGCCCCTACAACAGGCAGTGGATGGGATGTGCCTGCCCCTACGACAGGCAGCGGGTGGGACGCCCCCGCTTCTACGACAAGCAGCGGAAGGGATGCCCCCGCCCCTACAACAGGTAATGGATGGGGTGCCGCCCCCACGACAGGCAGTGGATGGGGTACGCCTGCTCCTACGACAGGCAGCGGATGGGGTGCGCCTGCCCCTACGACAGACACTCGTAGTTCGATCTCCCGCAATGAGCCCAAAACTGCAAACGATACCTGGGGGATCGCGTCGAAGCAAACTACCACCACGATCAATGATGAACCCACTACTATCGAGACCCGTGAGAATGCTGCAGAGAAGGTGTGTATATACCCCTGCGGTTACAACAGTTGCTTAGCGTTATCGTTTCAGACGGATGATTCGAGTTGGTACATATCTAGTGCCTCGATGGTTGATAAGCTCCCTCCAGGCATCGTACTATCCCCGCTGTATCCCGAAGAGCAGCTGAAGGACGAGCCAATTGTTCGCAAGAATGACGAACCTTTCGACAAATCCCTCGACTCAGACGATATTCCTTTCCCTAAGTCGATTTTCGAAATAGATGAGGGTGATCCCTGGTCGTCATTCATAAAGTGTGTCGTATTGCTTCACCTGGAACGTCATGTTCTGACGCGCGCATTCGCTCAGGGCCCTCATAACCGTCCTCGCTCGTTGTCACGAATACCAAGGGGTGACGCCGCGAAAGGAGGAGCACGCCAGACTACAACAAACAACCCGCCTCCTCCATGCTGGAGATCGCGCGCGGGATATTCTACGTCAGGCAGAAGAGGCGGATCAGGCTCGATACGATGATATAAGTGCCAAACGAGATGAAGCACTCCGTGAGCTTGAAAGCATGGCCGAGGCTCTACTCTCCCCTCCCAGCGGGATGACCGACGAGGAAGTTCTCGGAATCGAGAACTACATATCGCAGGTGACGGAGTGGCTCCAGGCTACTCGGAAATATGTACAGCGACGCGATGACGCTATTGAAGATAACGAGGTCAGCAGCATGCCACTGTCCATCCAATTCTTTCATTGATGTGTTCCTTAGGTTGCCGAGAATTTTAGCGCGATGACTGAGCGGGTGAACGACCTCAAAGCACATTTGGCGAACTTGCAAGCCATTCACGAAGACCACCAGGACCACAGTCTCGAGGCTCTCGACGAGGCGATGGAAGCGTTCCTCCTCGGTCGTATTTCCGAAACCTGGCAGCCCAAACTCGACCGCCTCCAGCAGGACGTTGACGCTTTCAAAGCTCAGGAGGTGGAGGCTGAACAGATGGAGTGCAGCGGGAGCCGCTTGGAGTTGATCAAGGCGGAGCACGAAGCGAATATGAAAGCCCTCGCTGAGGTTTGTCCGATTTCAATCTCTGAACCTCCTGCCCGCTGATGCCGATGCCTCACTCTCACTCAGCTGGAGGCTATCGATCGACGCCAGGAAGAGGAGCTCAATAGGCTCGCGAAAGAGACGGAGAACGTTATCAACGCGTACGCCGTCGTAGAAGAGGAGTACAGCAAGGCGTTCCGGGCACAAGTCGAGGCACGCGTGGAAGAGCTTGTCAAGCAGGAGCACGCAAGAGCCTTCGAGGAGCTCAAGCAAGGCGTCGAGGACCGACTCGCCAGGGAGACCACACTAATGTGCAACACCACATTGAAGCAACTGGAACCAACCTTCAAGCTCACCATTGCGTACTCCAGGGCACTCGAGAAGATTGGATATGAGGAGCCCCCCGCCGAGGTCGACGGTTTGGTGGGCCCGAAACAGGCAATGTCGATATAAACCACTTTATAAGTACGATTTACATGTTTTTTTTTGGTTCGTGACGTGCATATTGGACTACTTGTATCGATTGATCTGTACGATAATTTCTTGCTTTGCTTTTTTGGTTCGCTCAAACTGTATCTCTATAATGACGTTTCCCAACAATGCTGGCTCCTTTTCGTGTGCTTGGGCATGCCCCACGGAGGGCGCTAAGATCTTCGCTTTGCTTGATTCCAGCCATCATGTCGAAACCGTAGTCTTGAACTTTGGCAACCATCTATCCACCCGTGGGCCACAGTAGCCTGTTTTTCTCACAAAAGAAGTATCACTCGCATGCGCGGCTCACCGACAAGCTCCTTGAAGGGGCACGCTATCCCCCACGAGAAGCCGAACGCAGATCCCCTCTGGACGCACGCTGTCTGGCATATAATCTTGTAAGGCTCAATAAAGCTTTCCAGATAGTGTTCATGCGAAGAAACACTCGAGAACAGAGCCGAATGTACGTCCTTTTTCACGTCGTGCATATTCTGAACACCGACACGTCGCGTCGCGTAGGGCTTCGTTCTTCTGCGCCCAATGACCAAACGAACGTGTATCGTCCGGGAGCTATAGTCACCTTCTCCGCTGGCAGTTTCTTTTTCTGAAACAGTGATGGTTTTCCTTTGGACTGTCGTATATTTGGTACGCGTTGGGATCTCGTACCTTTCCTTTATCGCGCGCGTCGGTCTTTGGTATAAGGCGGTTCATCCAACGTTGCGAGATATGAGGAGCCTGCGTCTCTCGCCATGATCTTCGTTTTTGCATGTTTGTATCTTCTGTGCGCTCTGCCGGGTGGCTTTGGGACGCAATTACTCGACAAAAACCTCGCCTACAGCTCGCCATTCTTTGGTTTCCCGGAGGTACACCGACGTCCTTCTTTCCTATTCTACACCAATGACGTCGCGTCAAAACAGTTCTCTCGCGATACACACGAGATTCAGGCCCGACATATCCAGCATGCGAAGCGACAGATGGAGAGCGCGGTCGGGTTTGAAGATGAACATTACCCGACGTTCTTCGGTGGCGACTTCAGCAACGTTGGCTCATGAATCGTATCGTTTTTCATGCGTATTTCCTGACAACTTCAGCTAGAGTCCGTTCGTTTGGAAGGGCGGTGTCAGTTTCACGCATGCTGGTCAGTGCCGCCGCTCATAGCCCTGTAGCTTTACTGAGCCGTGTCACAGTCGCTAGCGTACGTCCTCCCTACATAAAATGCAGGGAGCCACTCTAAACCTTTTTCGTCTAGGGAGACCCTTTCGATGATTCAATACTTCTCTGGACACGCGCATTCCCCGTCGGATCAGGCCCAGACCAAAGCGTCCCCGTTTGTATCTCCTTCCAGATCTTCGACAACCAAAGGCTTCAGGGAAGGCCGGTAGATTCTGGACAAGCATTTACCTCGTACGACGTCGACTTCGCCGTGAAGGTGGAGGCGACGGGGCTCAATGGGGATACAAAGTATTGGTACCAGTTCACGGATTGTACGAACCAGAACTCTAAGAGCCCCGTCGGGGCCACGAGAACGCTTCCTCATCCGGATAGTAAGTGTTGTGCTTTCATCCGTGGAATTTGGTGTTGAGAGCGGATGTAGCTGCTGCCGCCGATGTTAACGATGGAAAGCCGTTAGTTTTGGCCGTGTTCAGCTGTTCACAGTACCAAAATGGTATGCCCGAGTGACTTCCGTCGCGTCGGTTCCATGTCTCACTTGAGTTTTCCTGCAGGGTTCTTCAATGCTTACGGTGTAGCAACTCATAACACGAGCGCGGACATCTACGTGCACCTAGGTGACTATGTCCGTCGTATCGTCTCCCAGAGCTCGATTCGAAGATATTGACCTCAAGATGTATCGTGTAGATCTATGAGACCTTGGGCGACGGGTGTGTTGGCCGCAAGGTACCGCTCAGTATGCGATTGAACACTGTTCTAGGGCCCCGATCGGAAGGGAAGTTCTTGGTAGAGAGCTAGCGACACTGCAAGATTACCGGCAGCGACTGAACCAGTACCGAACGGACCAAAGCTTGATCGACGCACACCTTGCTGGACCTTGGATAACTGTCTGGTACACTTCCTTCTCTGGTCAAAAATGCCGCACCGTTTTGACTGACCTTTCTTAGGGTATGTCTGTCTCATCTTAACGTTTGCTACTGGTAGTGACACAAAGCTCTCTAGGATGACCACGAGGTCTGTCTAGTCTCTCTCACCATCTATATCGCCGCTAATGCCACTCGTACAGATTGCCGACCAGACCTGGAAAGCAGGCACAGCAGACAGCAACGACTCTACAGTAGGGTGTTCGTTCTCACCATCCGGAATTTGTTTTTCAGATCGCAAACTCGCGGGCGTCCGAGCGTATCATGAATGGATGCCAATCAGGCAAGTCAATGTTAGCGACCAGCTTCGCATTTGGCGTAACTTCAAAATCGGCAAGCTACTGGTGCGTTGTAGTGCCACGCAGCGAGCGATATAGATGCTGACGGTTGACGTATCGTATGTTCAGGACTTGACGATGCTTGATACCCGTATGTGACGTAGCATGTATTGTGTGAATGGACCACACTGAGCTATTCGCAGGGGTTTACGATCGGGATATAACCGACGTAAGTATTCACAGTTCTCAATGCAATTTGGCTAGCTGACATGCCCCAATTCTGATCGTAGTTGTTTTACAACATAGGTGCGCATGACTAGTATTTCAACAGCATCAGCTGAACGTTATGAGTAGCATGTGAGTGACTAGCCAGATTTGTACTTGATCAATAGTTGACCTGTACTCGAAGTCGTCGACTCTCTCGCTGACGGGGAGAACCGTTCGATTATGGGCGCTGCACAAGAAGCTTGTGAGTACATCCCCGCCTCCCGTGTGTGTACCACACAACACTTGGTTTAGGGTTATTTGAGACGTTGTTAAAATCTCAAAACCGCGGAGCCCACTGGCACATTATTGGGTGGGTGTTTAGACTACATCTGGGCTTACGAGTAAACTTAAAGCCCCCCCAGTCAACAGATCGTCTTCACGCAGCTGATTACTGCAAGCGGCGCATGTCAGTCGTGCACATTCCTTCACTGTAATTTCTGACACGCTTATCTTCCTTCGACAGTTGACTTAGTACGTTCACAACGCACCCCACGCCGCAGACTCTTCTCATCTCCCACTAGGATGCTTGGGATGGATACCGCGCGAACAGGAACCGCGTCCTCAATTTCATTCAGGACAACGGGATCGACGACGTGATCATCATCTCGGGCGATAGCCATGCTAATTGGGCCTCTGATCTGCCACGTACGTGATTGAGTGTTTGTGTCGTAGCAGTTGACTTCTGCGATGGACCAGACCCCAATGATACGCAGTAAGAAGCAAACATGATACTCTATGGTAGCGACGTAGCACTGATATACTGCGAAGCTATAACCCTGCGACAGGCCAGGGTAGTCTTGCGGTAGAGTTCGCAGGAGTGAGTTGCTTGTCTTCGCATCTGCGTACTCTGGTACTCATATTCGTTTCCCCACAGACAGCAGGTACACCATCGTGTAGTACATGTTCTATAGTACACACTAAGGTACTTCAGTGTCCGCCCCTTCGACCTTTGGAGCCGGCATTACGCCACAGGACGCCGATCAAATCTCGCGTTCCTTGGTAGTAAACAACCTGAATACCGACTTGCAATGGAGCGAGGGCTCCTTTCGTGGGTTTTTTGAACTTCACATTCATCCAAAACGAATTCGCGCCACGTACTGGGCGATGCAAGACATAAGTGCGTCTTCACCCGCCTTTTGTCCCGAATTGTATGACTGACCTGACATTGCTAGATCATCCCAACTTGGAGGCGTTTAGGAGCGCCAAGTTTGTGGTGGAGAGAGGTGCGTATGGGAATTGGTTCGGCATGTCAAACTCTCACAGGCTTTGCCTCAGGAGAGAACAAGATACGAAGACCTGTGGCAAAGGGGAAGGTCGCTGCTGGAGTATTGAAACCAGTGCACTAGCAGTGGGCTGCCACCAATTATAATATCCCTTGGGGCATTCTTTTTTCATGAACGTTCTCTTCCGTATGGCCTGCCATTGACGTTGAGACGTTTTCTGCGATGGGACTATCGAATCCTAGATAGATCTGCGGGAATTCTGTTCAACAACGAAGCACAAGGTTTCAGTAGCGTAAAATCTCTTTTCGCCAGGTCATTTTTGAAAGGAGTGATTTCTGAGCTACTGGTCGTGGACGTGATGCGTCGTGACAGTAGAGCGCTTAGGCAACTTCTTCTGCTTTATCATGTCGCTTTCAGTCTCTGATCTACTTCCCCCATTTAGAAGCTGCGAACGTGTTGCAGTCACTTCATGAAGTGTACAGTTATCGGCTGGCCACCACCATGTGCGTATACGGCGCGCCGACGGGTTCTGAGCGCGTTCGAGCGCAAAAACGCGGGCCGTCTTCTCTCACGAACACGCATGGCGCACAGGAGCTCTAGACATGCCTGCTCCCTTTCAACGTCCAACGAAGCGCACCAGACGGTTCACGTGTGCGGAGATGCCTGTAATCGACCCGAGTAGTACGTATATTCGCGTCCCTCGTACATTCTTTGATCACCGATGCGCCACAGTGTGCAGGCCCTTCGCTTGCCCATGGCCAATAGCCCGTCGAACGTGCGCATTTCTTGCAGTATTCTTGTTGCACTGTAATTCCAGGCGTACGATACGCTGTGGTCATGGGTCGGAGTCGTGGCCTGCCTCTCCATAGCGTTGTGCTGTATAAAATGCACGAGGCGAGCACTAGCAGAACGACGCAGCTCTTCGTTGCTTTCCAGGCACGATGGTCCTCAGTGCGCTGTTACTCGCTTTTTCTGTTATCCCAGCTATTACTGCGACGCGTCTACTCGACAAGAACCTCGCGTACAGTTCGCCGTTCGTCGGCTTCCCAGAGGTACGTCAACTTCTATTCGAAATCATGGTCGAATTTCACTCATGTCTAACTCTGTCATGCCGCTCCACAGTTCTCCCAGGATACCCGCGAGATTCAAGCCCGGCATATTCAGCATGCGAAACGGCAGATGATGAGCGCGGAGGGCTTCGAGGACGAGCACTATCCCACCTTTTATGGTGGCGATTTCAGCAACGTCTGTGGTCGTACCGTAACCTCATTCGCATAGCTTACAGTTTGTTCTCAGAGTCCTTTCATCTGGAACGGAGGCGTCAACTTCACTCATGCTGGTTAGTGTGACGACATCCACGTCTAGTTACACTCTTTGATGGGGCCTCTACCTACAGTTGCCAGTGTACGTACCGTCTGAGATCTCCTGGAGAAATATACACTTAGTTTCGTTTAGGGAGACCCCTTCGACGACTCGGTACTTCTCTGGACTCGGGCAGTTCCCCTGGGGTCGGGCCCAGACCAAAGCGTGCCGGTCTGCGTCTCCTTCAAGATTTTTGACAACTCTAGACTGGCAGGAAGGCCCGTTGACTCAGGAGAAGCCTTCACGTCGTACGATGTCGACTTTACGGTGAAAGTCGAGGCAACGCGGCTCAAAGCAGACACGAAGTACTGGTATCAATTTGCGGATTGCACGAACGCAAACATGACCAGCCCCGTCGGCGCCACAAGAACCATCTCGAACCCTAACAGTGAGTGATACGTGTCTTTGGGGAGATAATTGATTGAAAACGGTGGGACTACAGCCCCGGCCGACCGGGTCAACGGTGGCAAGCCGCTGACACTGGCTGTGTTCAGCTGCTCCCAGTTCCAAAATGGTATGTCTGAGCATGCGTAGTACTGCCTTAAATCTATATTCATCAGAGTCATCTTTCAGGGTGGTTCAACGCATATGGTGTCGCGGCGCACAATACGAGCGCAGACATCTTCGTCCATCTTGGAGACTATGTCAGTAATCTTCTGACTCTTTATCGGTTTGTGAGACAGTGCTAACTCATGGAATATCATGTAGATCTATGAATCCCTCGGGAATGGGTCGGTCGCGTCATTTGGCGAGACAGGAATTATACTCATACATAGCACATAGGAGGGCCATAGGAAGGGCGGTACTCGGAAGAGAGCTTGCGACGCTCGCAGACTACCGCCAACGCCTCAATCAATATCGTACAGACCAGAGTTTGGTCGACGCTCACCTCGCCGGACCCTGGATCACAGTATGGTAAATAATCCATTGACTCCGTTCTGACATGGAGCTGACCTTTGCCAGGGTACGTATTTGAACGTTCCATTCGTCGTCAGAAACTATAATTCCAGTCCTCTAGGATGATCATGAGGTTCGTGAGAAGTCACACTTTCGCTGTGAAATTCGTCTGACGCTTCGTAGGTTGCCGACCAGTCCTGGAAAGCGGGCACGGCAGATAGCAACGATACTACAAAGGGATGTTCGTTCTCACCTTCCGGGGCATGCTTCACGGATCGCAAACTCGCGGGAGTCCGAGCATACCACGAATGGATGCCCATCAGGCAAGTCGACGTCGGAGACAAGCTTCGTATCTGGCGTAACTTCCAAATCGGCAAGTTATTGGTGCGCTTTACTTTTTTCGAATCTATATTGGCCACTCTGTCTTATTGTCAACGGCGCCAACAGGACCTTACTATGCTTGACACTCGTATGTCGCCGCCCATGGCTGTGTGACAGATGCTAAGGTCCTTTCAGGACAATACGACCGTGATATTACAGATGTGAGTCCTTGATCGCCCTGCATGGTATTGGCGGCGGCGACTGACACGATTTCAATTGTAGGTATATTACAACACCGGTGCGCAAATATTCTGATTATGGCTGAGGGATCTTGACGTAGTATGCACATTGTTTTGTCAGCTTGTGAGCTTTCATTTCCGCTGGTGTGGTATGGTGGCTCACTTCAAAGAAAGTCATCAATTCCATTGCGGACGTACAGAATCGTTCACTCATGGGTGCCGCCCAAGAGGCTTGTGAGTACGCATACACCCTCCATATGCGCCACATTTTGAGCCCTTCGTAGGGTTCTATAATACACTCTCTCAGTCCAAGAACCGTGGAGCAATATGGCGCATCGTCGGGTGAGGGCCTCTTGAGACTTGACCGCACAGCCTGAAGACTGACCCGCCCATGCAGTCAACAGATCGTCTTCACACAACTGAGTCAGAGCGACAACACATGTCCGTACTTCCCTTCACACTAGCCTTTCTTATATGCTAACCCCCACCGTGAATAGTCGATGTAGTACGTACGCCACCATTCCGAAGCCCACGGCCTTTCGACCTATTCCTTTCCAGGACGCATGGGACGGGTACCGGGCGAATAGGAACCGTATCCTCGATCACATCCACGACAATTCAATCAGCAACACGATCATCCTCTCGGGCGATAGTCACGCCAATTGGGTTTCCGATCTCGCGCGTGAGTGATTGCAGATTTGCGTGTAGTACATTTATTTATCTGAGCGCATCGCCAGATCCAAACGATACGGTAAAGTGAGTAGGACCAGGTGATGGTGCAGGTGTGATGCTAATCGGTCACGAAGCTACAATTCGGTTACGGGAGAAGGGAGTCTTGGGGTTGAGTTTGCAGGGGTGAGATCTCTATTCATTCGTGCTTACTATTCACTCGACGCTGACGCCACGATCTAGACTGCAGGTAAACCCTTGTTCGGTTATCTACACCCCCATCGAAGCTGATGCTCTGCAGTGTCCTCCGGCTCAACCTTTGGAAATCACATCTTGCCCGAAGCCGCGGACAACATCTCGCGCACCCTGGTCTCCAAAACTCTAAACGCAGACCTGCAATGGAGCGAGGGGTCGTACCGCGGGTTCTTCACCCTCACCATCGATACGAACAAAGTCAACGCCACATTCTGGGCGATGCGGAACACAAGTGCGTCACCACCTGTCGGCGCGAGCGCCACGATCCCCCATTACCAGTGGCGAACGTCTCAAGAGCCGTGACTGACCCGTTGCTTGCCCGTTGCTCTAGGCAATCCGAACTTGGACGCGTTCCCGAGTGCCGAGTTTATCGTGGAGAAGGGTACGTGCATGCTCTAGACCGCATTTCATCCAGGGCCGGCCTGACTTGCGTGTTAGGATCGAACAAGCTGCGCCGCCCCGTGGCAGGCGGGCAGGTCGCGGCCGGCGTGCTGAAATCGACAGAGCCCGTTGCCAACGGCACAGCCAGCGCCCCAGCCCATTAATACCACCCAATCCACATACACACCTTGCGCCGTATCTCATCTACATGACTATTTTGACAACCGTGTGTAGGATACAAATTCAATACTATGACGATCTCTCTGTGAAGTGCACCGCCGTGATAAATACTAAGGTACAGAATAGCCTCCGTGTCTCCGGAGGCAGCTACATGTCTACCATACGTACGATGCATTGCCAACTACATGATGCGTACTACGACTGCCGATATCGTCTTAGGCTGGGACAGTGTCAGTGTACTAGGAAGAGCGTCCTCGAGCGGCGCTAAGCACCAACTGCCGCCACTGCTCCGAACCCTGCGTCGCGCCCTCCGCGCGCGGCGGGGTCTTCCCAAGCGCCCCAGCGAGGTGCGCAGCGTTGCGCGCAGAGACATACGTCCCGCCCTGCCCACCATGCACATGTCCGCCGTGCAGCGGCGCAACACGGTGCCGCTGCTGTTGCTGCTGCGCGTGGGCGTGATGGTGGTACTGCCCATTCGGCACGCTCCCGTACCGCCGCACATCGTTGCCGACCATGGCGAACGGGTTCGGCAGCGAGCTGCGGTGGTCGAGGCGCGCGGCCGCCGAGTGCGGGCGGAACACGGGCTCTGGGGCGGGCAGGACCGCGGCGGCGGCGGCGTGGCAGTGGTGCATGCTCGGCGCGACGGAGTGGATCGAGTGCGGCGTGTTCGTGTGTGCGCGCAGGCTCGCGCCCGCAGACCACATCTGCACGGGGAGGTACGGGTGCGGGTGCTGGTGCTGATCGTGCGTGCCGTATTCGTATACGTTTGAGTGCGCGGAGTAGAACGACTTGGGCGAGTCGGGCGAGTCGGTGGGACGCGCGGTGTGTGGGTATAGGCGCGTCTTCTCGTCTGGCGGGAGCGGGACTATGGGGCTGTATTTCTCGAGTCCGAGGCTTGTCCAGTGGGGCTGGGTATGTGTGGAGGAAGAGGCGGCAGACGAAGAGAATGTGAGGTTGGAGACGAAGGAGTCTGGGGTACCGTGCCGGGGCGGGTCCAGGAATGGGTTTGTGAGCGCAAGAGCCGGAGGGAGGGAGGGATGCGTCGAGCCCGATCGACGGACGCCGACGCCCCCAGAGAAGGATGTTTGGGTCGCTGGTAGCTGCGCGATTTGGGTCATTGGTCTCGGTGTGGCGGGGCCCGTCGGAGAGAACGGCGAGTCGGACGGCGATGCATTTACAACATAGTAGCGCAATGAGGGGCTCTGAGCGCGGTAGGAGCCGACGCTGCGCCGGCTATCTGCTCGCAAAAGCCCAGTAGCTGAATTTACTGACTTGACAGACTCGATAGAGCCACGGCGGCTAAGATCTGGGCCGTCAAGAAGCAGATTGGGCGTAAGTCGAGGTATTGGTCGGGGAACTCGGAGCATGATCAGTAGGTATATCATGTATCCAAGGACTACGGGCTGCGCTTAGAAAAGGTTTGAAGCTAATGAAGAATTGAACTTACGGAGACCAGTCATTAGCCACGAAGCTACAATAAACGCCAGGTCGACATGCTTGCATTCCGTTTTGGAGGCTGGCAATATGATTGGTCAGATAGGGTCGCTGAAGGAATTTCCTGATGCGTACCGAATACGTCGCACGAGAAGTTCCCACCAAAGAGCGTAAACATCAAGGCACTCGCTGAAAAAAGAATCATAGATCAGTGATTGTACCAGGAGAAAGCAGTGTGACATACCGGTGTGTATGAGAAGGAGGAAAAACACCCTGGCGAGATCAAGCCAGACCCGAAATACGACCACAATCCTGTGAGAAACGAGGTTAGCGGAGATAGGCTCATGAATCAAGAGACGAGTACAAACATCAAGTACAACAGCAAGGCTGTGAGACCGTTGACCGCTATTATGCCAAAGATGATGCCGCCTGTGAAGAATTCGTCATGCTGTCAGACTTTGAATGGCAGTGGACTTACGTTGTGCGGCTAGCAAGTGCGGCCATTCGTGCGCAGTATACACAGAGAAAGCAATTGCCAGGACCAAACTGACGATAGCGATAAAAGCTAGCGAGCATGGTCAGTTTACTGTGGCGCTGTGAGTAGACGAAGAACTCATACCGAAGATTGCCTTGCGAACCTGGTAGAAAATAGACCACCACTCCATTTCGAGAAAATATAAACCACGAGTGAGTAGAAAACACGAAAAGAATGGAAATACAAAGGAAAGGAAGACTCCTCCAGGGAAGCCCGAGTGAGGCAGAAAGCCCGAAGAAAAGCGAAGGGGCCTGACTCAGTCAAAGCCCTGGGGTGGAACGAAAAGAGCCAAAGATTCATTGCGTGCGCGACGTCTGAGACCTTATAGCCTTGTCCGACACCGTGGATGGGGGAATGACAATCATTGACATTGCGCATCACTGTTCTGCACCGGAGAGACGTTACCGACTGCCTCGTGTCTACAAACGCCTTTCTACCGTGGCATACACCTGCAGAAGCATCAGCGTTGTATTTCCCCGGCCAGCAACCAGTAGCGCACCATCGAACCCAAACAGCCCGCCCGCCGCCATTGGCTGTGGCACCCTCATCACCGTACGAACGAGAGCCGTGCAGGCGCTTCACGGCGCACGCCAAGTGTGACCTGGTGTGACCCGCCCTCGGCGGAGCCGCGTCACAAACCATCACATCCGTGTGACCGTGCGTGCTGCGTGACCCTGACCCTGCGAGAACTGCGAGGCAAATTGGCCCGTAGCAACGACGACCGACGACGGGCATGTCTGAGCAACAGCCTCTGCTCGCTCCCCTGCCCGACGACGTCGAAGGCGCGTGCGGCGCCACCGACGGAAAAGGGCGATTGGCGCGATGGCGCGAGGCCACCGCGGAGGCTCTCGAGTCCCGCCCCTGGCACTACACAGTCATCATCCTGGCATGTCTCCCTCTCACTCGCGCGCGCTGACCCGCCGACAACTTCTCTCTGCCGCCCCCCTCTCTAGGTCCTCACCGACTCGGCCTGCGTCGTCGCCGACCTCGCCTACACGCTCTTGTCCGAGACCTGCACGCCCGCCGAGGGCCCCGACGCGCCGCCATGGCTTAACGTCCTGGCCCACTTGTCGCTCGCCATCACCACCCTCTTCTTGGCTGAAATTCCGCTCACGCTGTGGTGCATGGGGCCCAGCTACTACAACCCGCTTGGTTCACTCCCCCACGCCGGTCTCCACCTGTTCGATTCCCTTATCATCCTTGTCACGTTTATTCTGGAAATTGTCTTGAGGGGACGAGAGAGGGAGCTTGCGGGCTTGCTGATCATCCTTCGTTTGTGGCGTCTCGTCAAGCTTGTTGGCGGTGAGTTACTCCAACCATGCTATACCGCCTCTCAGACTGACGTCCTCCAGGTATCGCCGTCAGTGCCGGAGAACTCGAGGAAGAGAACGCGAATAGGTTGGCACAGGTCGTCCAAGAGCGCGACCAGGCGATCCAATCCTTGCAAGAAGCCCAAGAGGAAATCCGTAGACTACGCAGTCAACTGGAACCAGGAGAATAACATTCGAATCAACGAACGACACATGCATTGTATGTACAATAAATATAACACATTATAATGCAAATACTACAGGATGTATAGATACAAGTGTCCCAATGTCAGCGATACAAGAGTACGTGTGGTGGGGTCGTAAGTCATCGAGAGGCATGCACCCATTCAGACCGTGGGGGGCGCTGAATTGGACAATCGGGGTCGGGGACGTCGGCGGCAAACTTGCCATACACCTCGCGGTGGTAATCGACGAACTGGCCTTTCGGTGGAGGAGGGGGTGGCGCGGCGTGGAACGTAGCAGGCTGGATGGTCGTGTCGCTCGCAGTAAGGAGGGAGTGGATGCGCGTCGAGAAGTTCATGCTCAGAAAGCTGCTGGGGCGGTAGGAATCGAGGCGGAAGTTGTGCACAGACACAGGTGTCCGAGGGGTCTCTGCGCGGAACGGGTCTTCGGGCAGCTCCAGGACGCGGTCTTCTGCCTTGGAGGTGGTCTTGGTTGTGAGTGGCCAGTCCAGGGCGCGGGGCGTATAGCGTGGTACAGGCTTCGTGGTCGACTTCCTCATCGGCTGAGTGGGGAACGGCGAGTCCTTTCCGCGGGTCTTGCACGACTGCATCGCCTGGTGGACGTAATCCTTCAGCTTCGGTGTCAAGGGGTGCTCGCCAACATCAGCCTCTTCAGGTTCCTCGTCCACAGCGCCGAACACTGGGTTCTCGCTGTAGTCAACTTTGCCCTTGCCTCTGCGCGCGTCCCACTCGTCGACCTGGGTGCTGGTGGTGGATTCGACGTCCGAGACATCCACGGGGAGGATCCAAGGCGCGTCGTACATGGTCGTGTTCCAGATGTTTCCGACTCCGCGAACCCGGGAGTGGGTAAAGGCCATAGAGGTGAGCGTGAGGCAGTACATAAACACTGCGGGCAATTTGTCAGTAGGATTGTCATGACTGAACGAATCGCGGTAGGAGGCTCACTTAGGACGAACGATGACCACGCTAAGAAGGCGACAAATGTGGAGTCGACACACATGCGATTGTCCTCTGTGGGTACCAAGTCAGAATTGTTCCGATACAGTCGGATGAAGTCAACTCACCGCCTGCCCTGCAGTATACAGGTGGCCCCTTCGTAATCGTGACCACGGCGCAAGCTGCGTCTCACAGTGAGTAGGTGCGAATCTTCGAGATAGATATTGAAGACGCACCAAAGTTCAATATGCTCATCACACCCGTCCACCCACACTCGAAGCCAACCCTTCCGGTACGTGCATTGGGGGTCCACGCTTCTGCACAAGCTCTGCGAATACCCGGTGAGTACGGGCCACGGTGCGAAATCGCGTTGAATGACGCTCACACAAATACCCAGAGGAACGTGAATGACGCGTTTAAGATAACGAACCACGGTGGCCCAACAGCTACCGCACGCTAATCAGTCAAACCCACACCCGACACAAGCCGCGAAGACCGCACTCACCCATAACCTTGCCCATCGTATACAGCACGTTCAGCTCCGCCGCCGCAACCACCAGCCCGAGCAAGGCCAAGAATATAAATAACACTGTTCGATCGCAAAAACCACGAAACGCCTGAGCCCGAGTTTCACGGAACGGCCACAGCGTCGCGCCACTTACCGAAGAACACACCGCGGACGATTAAAACGGGGTGCCACATCTTCTTCTTCTATACGTTACGTTACGGTTTCGTGTGTAGAGATGCGGAGCAGGGTGCGTGAATAGGGTGTCGTGCCAAAAATGGAGTGCGTCGCAGACGCACAGAGAGAGAGAGCGAATGTGGTGTTGAGAAAGAATGGTGCGTTCGTTGTCGGGAGTCGCGCGAGGGGCTACCGGGACGCAGGTTAAATGGGGGAGGGCACGTGGGAAAGAGCCGTCTAGAAGACCGGGGAGGGTCTGCGGTTGCGTTCATACTGTCCGTGGCTTTATGTATGTCACAGCCTCGGTTGTGGACAACAATGCACGCACAAGAAGGTCAAGAGAACAATGTGCGCTGGCCGTCTCGGTTGCCAAAAAGGGTAACCCAAGTACAATGCCATCAAAACCTCGGGCGTTCCCGATACTAAATATAGGGTGTGCAAATAGAGCCAAACCATAGCCGCCGTTCTCCGAGCAGTCACGATTCACGACAAACGTAAATCCCGACCAATAGTGTGTATGGTTATGGTGAGTCTTATAGAATACATGGCTCATAGGCTGTGAATGACGTCCGGAGAATCTAGCGGGTGTAAGGAGGGGGAGGTCCGAGGTCCCGCGACCTGGTCTGTCTGCCTCCCGTCGAGCTTCCGGCGACCGGTTGAATAGACTGCGACGAGCTACGGTTCTCTGCTTGGGATGCACCGCGGTTTCGTAGCCCTGGGGCGCGCGAGGGACCAGCCTGAGCTTGACTTGCCGGAACGCCCAAAGGCGCACGCTGAATGCGCTTGCTTGCAAAATCGTAGAGTGCATGCGCCTGTTTCATATGCATATCGGCGTCGGGTTTCCAGTTCCTCGCCATCGCTTTCTCGACAAAACCAATGCGAACAAGGACAGGGGAAGGGTTCCCGCCTCTCTGGCGGAGCTCTTCACAACGTTTCTTCATCCTCTCAATTCCCATCCGAAGCGGTTTTTGCCAATTGTTGGCGGGTACTCCAAGCCTTCCGGTAGGAGGCAAGACGTTGGTCTCGGAGGGTCCACCAGGGAGTGTCACTTGCACAGGTGCCTCGTTGTTGATCACGACTTGAATCTACGTCCAGATGATCAGCCAAGTCACCACTACGGAGCGTAAATGCATACATGTGTCGCATGATGGCCGACGCTGGGTACGATCCCGTTCACTGGCGGCAAAACGTCTTCAGCGTCCAAACCCGCGCTACCCATGTCGTTCAAGTCGCCCAAGTCCGAATCGTCATCATCCAGGAGGTTCGTTCGAATACGCGAGATGGATCCAGGGCCCCGAAGAAGCGTCCGATGTTGAATGGGCACTTCGGACTTTTGCGGCGGTCTAACCTGCGACTTCTATAGCGTGATGGAGAACAGCCACGAATCACTACTCACCTCGACGGGAGGTCGTTCAACGCGAGTGGTACAGCACCGGTAAAATTCGAAGAGGGTCATGGGAAGGAGAATTGAGTAGAGGATTGCGAGAGTCAAGGAAATGGCGTCGATAGTAACTGTGATCATTGTTAAGGCCGACGGGTCGACGCGCACAGCAGGTCTTGTGATGTCGGGGGTGGAGATGAAGGGCGTAGGCTGGGTGGATGGTGGGCTGAAAGATAGAGGCGGACTACCACGGCGGTCTATAGTGTTCTTGTCTATACAGGGCATCTTCGAGAGCACCCTTGGAAATTACCCGGTTTGGATTGAAAGTGTCTCGATTCGGACAAGAAGAAGTGGCAGTGCACTGGAGACATCCACATTGGGAGTGCGGCTTGTATGCCGATCCAGCTCGACGTGGACTGATTGTGTCAGGGTGAGCGTGATCCTCGTAGAGGACAGCGCACCAGACCCGTCCTCGCTCGGCATCACCAACGGGCTCGCCCAATTCGTATATATGTTAGTCACTCTCTGAACCCTGGCGGTCGACCTCAGACGAAGGGTTAATACAGCCAAACCAGTTTCCGAGCAGTCACGACAATCATTAATGCAGGTTCAGACGGACAGTGGATAATTATGGCGAGTCTTATAGGTACATGGATGATAGTAGGTTGTGCGTACTTCAGTTAGCATAAGGGGGAGGAGACTGACGAAGCAGCGGGGGGTCCGACAAACGAGATGCCAGCGACCTAACAGGTTTGCCTTGAATGGAGCTTGTGGTTGCGCCGTCGACCACCTGGGATGGGTCCTTGTTTTCTCCTTGAGCCGCGCCTCGAATTCGGAGAGAGACTGGCTTTGGAGGATCGTGGGCCTGGGCTGTCATAGAAGCTACCAGAGGAGCGCGCCGCATCTGCTTCTCATTCGCGGTGTCGTACATCCCTGTTGCTATGTCCATCTGTCGCTCGGCTTCCTCCCTCTGGGAGTTCCAGATATACTCGTCGACGATTTCGATTCGAAAGACTATGACGTCGATATTTTCGCCCAGCATTTTCAGTTTGGCGACTAACTTCAGGAGTCTGTTGATCCTCTTGCGAAGCTTCTTCTTCCAAAATCCGTGGTCTTCGCTAAGACGGTCGGCGAGGGGTATGACCGCGACGCTCGACGGACCGGGACGAGGCGAGTTCGGATCGTTGGTCGCCTCTGGCTGAATCTAGAGAACTTTGAGATTAATTGCAATGGATAATACGGCAATAAGCTTACTCGAGCGTCCGAGTCGCTGGGGTCTTCGGCTCTAACAGCATCCTCTGAGCCGGACGAGGACGAAGCGGGCGTCCCAGAGGTCAAGTTCCCGGGTACCGCGGGGCGGTCGACTTCTGTAGCATTCTCGGGGTTGATGTCATGCTGTAGATCCTCCGTTTGATCGGGCTGAGAGACTGGAGCGTCGTGCGAGAGTACATCTGACTCGGAATCGGTGGCACCTGCTGGGATCTGTGCTCTGTTAGTATTGTATTATCGGGAAGAGAACAGTTACTCACTGGAATATCTGCGTGAACATTTGCGGGCTTGCTGAACCTAGACAGGGCGACGAGAATGGCGACAAGCCCAAGAGTCAAGGGGACGGAGTCGGTCATGGTGATCTTGTGATGTATATAGTTGTTGACGCGACCAGCGGGTCAAGTTGAAGAGAATGCGACGGGTAGAATGTAAGGTGCTAGCGAAGATGATGAAAGTAGGATGCAAGGGCGGAGGGCGACGGGCTCGCTTTTATAGCCCCATTTCAACTCCGCCCACACTTCGAAGAGATTTTGCCCGTTTTGGACGAAAAGAGCCCAGTTTGGACGAGAAGGAGCGGAGATTGTATGCGGCAGGCCGGCGATCACTCGATGCGCCGCCGCGGTCTCGAGAAGAGGTGGTGGTTGGAATACGAAACGGGCCCGCCGCCGCAGGTATAAGAACCTGCCTGCTCGCCCTCGAGGCCCCCACCGCTCCTTGTTCCTCAACCACCACCACCACCGCCGCCTCCTCATCCTCCCTGGTCCCCTCGACCATTGTCCGGACGCGAGGTGAGCACTCTCCAGACTCGGAGTCGCACTGGGCAACGCTGAGCACT
>BSCZ01002927.1:0-17059 GCA_027924225.1 Bjerkandera adusta
TGGGCACTGTGGGCGTTCTCTCTGATCACGGATGAGCGTTCGTGCGAAAAACTTTGGGCGCTACCGGTCACAATCGTGACAGGCTGTGGCTTAGCCAATGCAGCCTTTTTCAAGGCTTTGCACAGCCAGTTTGAGTGGAATGTCCAGCCTACAGCTGTTCAAGTTCGAATCAATGGTGCCAAGGTAAGTATTTCTCTCTCTTTTTCTTCATAATAAAATCCTCATTATTTATAGGGTCTACTCACCCTGCATCCGCATCACAACACAACCTCATCCGACCCATGCCCACGAATCTGGATCCGGAAGTCACAGCTCAAGATTCAATATCCACCTGAGACATATGACCCTGCGTTGTATACTGTTGATGTGTTGCGCGCGTCACACATGTCAACAGCATCCTATTCTGCTGAAACCATTATCAATATGGCTGAAAATGGAGTTCCTCAACAGATATTTTCCTCCCTCCTCAAGACAACCTTGAAGGAGCGAGTAGATGCTTTGACGCAGCCAGCAGGTATGTATCCTCAATTTAATCTGCCTATCTATGCTCAAGTTTCATAGATCAACCAAGCCTTTTCACTGCTCTTGCTCGTGAGGGCAGTGTTATTTCAGGCAGATTGGCCCGATGGAATGCAGGCACTGCTCGTGCATATGGGCATATTTATGAAGACTCCAGCAACTATTCTGAAAACCTAGATGAAGATGCTGATGAAGAACTAGGCTCATATCCCTTTAGGTTGCAATCCTCAGCTTGGTGGGAAGATCCTATCAGTGGCTGCCCTTCTTCACTGGAAGAAACAGCTATGGTTCTCATCGCATCTGGTTTTACTACTGGGGATTGCCCAGTGCTTTGTGACAAGTTGTCAAAAATTGTCAAGAAGTCGATCAAGACTATCTCAGGAAAATTCCGCATTTCTGAGCCCCAGTCATGCTCAGCTTTCATTATACCAGGTGAGTATCAGTTTACTTGTAGTTAGCTGATTACTAAAATTGTATCAGACCCTACAGACACTCTGGAAGCTGGAGAGGTTCATATCAAGTCATCATCTCGTAATCTTCTTGACATGAATGGGGAATATACAGACCTCATTGTTGGCCCAGTTCTGGTAAAGTGTTTGCTACAATATTTCGTTCAAGAATGACTTAGAATTTTACAGCTTACTCGTCATCCATGCAAAGTACCTTCAGATGTTCAACAGGCCATTGCAGTATTCAAATATGAACTCCGGCAATATGTTGATGTTATTGTTATTTCGACAAAGGGACACAGGGTCAATGGGGAATTACTTCAAAGGCATCTTGCTAGCCTGACAGGTGGTGGTAAGCAGTATCTCCATTTTATATAATCTTCAGCAGTAGCTAACACTACCTAGGTGACTATGATGGTGACCGGATGGAGGCCTTCTGGCGTTCAGAGGTCACTGATACTTTCATCAGTGCAGACCCTCATGTGTTTGCAGTTGAACCACCAAGGATCAAGACTGACATTGAAGCAGATGATACTACAGTTGCAGATTTCATCTCTCAGACTGCATCACTTCCGGAGCATGAGAAGGTTGCTCGATACCAGCACTATCTCCTAGGAGCCTTGCGCAATGTGTCCAAAGTTGGGACATATTCAAGCTTTTGGGAGAAAGCAATGATCAAGCATGGATACAGCAACCCGGAGACCATACGCCTTGCATACATGTGAGCCTGTCGAAGAGATCCTGTTCATATGGTCAACACTGACACCAACCAGGTTTTGCGCCGTCCTCGATGGTGTCAAGACAGGTGCCACAGTCAAGAGAGCCGTGTATAACGAAGACATGAGACTGTACGCACAGTTCAAGATGCCGAGTTGGAAGACGACCACCCAGCCCCAGAGCGCTCTCTTGTCCACGGGCAACTTGAGGTCCTGCGAACGCCCGGCCAGCATGCCAAGGTTCATCATGGATATCATCGCCGAGGAGTTGAAGAAGGAGCGGAATGTCCAGCTCGAGATCGCAGAGAAGCGGCTCCAACCGCCCACTACCAAGGACCCCCACCTCGTCGCACCGTGGAACGATTTCCTCGTCGAGGTCGCGAGGCCCGGTGCGCCCGCGCAGCTCGCACGGTGCCAGGCGGACATCATGAGACATATCCGCGAGCTGCGCGAAGAGTGGAAGAAGAGCCTCAACGCGAACGCGGCGGGTGGTAAAGGTCCCGGCAGCAAGAAGTTCACCGACCTCCCCATCGAGAAGCGTCAGGACATCCTGCGGCGGCTGTCGCGCACATTTCAGCTCGCGGTGAACGATGTGCATGCCACGTACCGCCTCTTCGACATCCACTTCTACCGCCGGATCATGGCCTCGTACGCCTACGTCCACGACACAGACGTCTTGCGGAACAACTACAGTCAGTTCCCGTGGGACATCGCGATGCGCATGCTCTGTGAAATCAAGGCCAACGCCGTATCGAACGGCCGTACAAGAACAATCCTAGAAGACTTTTTCAATAAGCTGATGGTCCACAAGAAATTTCTACCCACCTCGGAGCCAGGACGTCACTACTAGGTGAGTTTCAAGTTGCCCGTGCACGTCTTCGCCGACCGACATCTGTAGTGTCAGTGAAATCACACGCGGAACGTAGCACAGCCCGCGAAGAACAGGAAGGAAATATATGTATTGTGGAGATCACAAGACGTCGAGCACAGTTGATTGGAGAGAGGAGGGGTCAGCTTACTAGAAGTCCGTCCCGATAACGAGGGATGCAAGAGAGCGGGCGGGGAACTACGGCACTAGAATATGATGATGACATGAAAGCCATCAGCGTCATATTATTACATGTGAGGGATGAGGGGTATATAGTTTGTAATGTGGTCGTGGATATCTGATCCAAAACGTGGGCGGAAACGACATGTGAATGCACTGGAGTGGCCGGAGGGGAAGGGTGACGGTGAGAGGGTTGTAGTACACACTAAGCGAGCATTAGGGTTTTCGATGACGGCGACGAATGTGCCTCAGGGTCGGAAGAGGGTCTACCTCTACACGAAGAATTGTGTGCTAGAAGATCCGGTCAGTAACAGGTAAAGGTCAAGCACAATGAGGACGTACTGCACACGACTAGCAGCGTGTACCTCCATCTCCTCCATCTTATACGAGTTCAACTCTTCCTTGATGCGTTGAGCAAGCGCAGGTGTCAACCGACTCCATGTCGCAGGCTCGCTGCGTCTATCGTAGACGGTTGCGGGGAACGTATCATAGACGGAGAGGTTAGTGGCAAAGGCAAGCCGCTTCGCGGGGGCCGTGGCGGAACGATGTGACAGCGTCGGCGGATTTGTTGAGAAGACCGTCGACAGAGCCGGCGCAGAGGAGTTTGGATGGCTAAATAAAACTTTATCCGGTGTTGGTGACCGCGCGGCGTTAGCCCCTTCGACGTCCTTCGGTGACTCTGTAGCGCCCTTGCCCTCGAACGCAAGCGGTGGGATGAACGACGTGGATCCCGAAGAATGTGAGTGCCGGTGAAGTCCGTCGATGTGATCAGGGTCGGGGGACGGTATCCGCGCGAGAGGTCCCAAGTCCGAGTTGTGTGCCGGTGTCGAGTCGTAGGAGTTCGACCGATTACGACCAAATGGTGGGTTAGGCCCAACAATAGTATCTTGGTCGTACGCACTACCGTCTGGCCGTGCTGTATAAGCGTGTGAGAGGGCGAAAACCAGAGACTTGATTACTCACTCTTGAGGATACCTTTCGCAGGTCGTCTAGTCCTTTCGACACTCCGCCTGACTCCCAGAGCCCATGGCTCCATCTCACCGTCGTCCTCCAATCGGACACCCTCTAAGCTCTGCCGAAGAGTAGTGTCTTCGTCCTGCGCTTCACCCCAGTCGTCGTCATCCTCGTCCCAACCGTCCATAGTTTGATTGTACGGTCCACCGTCGCTGTCCGAGTCGTCGTCCTCAACAAGCACGCGGGTGCCGTCGTCGTTGACTCGAGAAAGCCCTCTCGCAGGCGGCCCGTCGCCTTGCCTAGTCGTCGTGTTCTTCTCCCACGTCGTGGAAAAGTTCGGGTCGCCTTGTGCGGCAGCCTTCGCCTTCGCCTCAGCCTCAGCCTTGGCTTTCGCCGCAGCTTCAGCGTTGGTCTTCAGAGTGTGCTGTCGGGCAAGACGGGCCGCTGGACTCAGGCCAGTCATCTCTGGGGTCCATTCACCGGGGTCCAATTCTGCTGTGGCCATCGAGACGCTTGGTTCTGACGCACTGGACTTTCCATCCTTCTTCTTCTTCCCCTTCTTCCCATCAGCCTCCTCTTTGTCCTTCTTGTCCTTGAAGAGAGACGTGATACCGGCTAGTGAATTGCGACGAGTCAACTTTCCGATGTTGCCCAACTTCCGGATGACCATCGAGGCCGAGGACATGGTAGAGGAGAGCGAGATGTTGTCCGTGGATCGGTTCAAGCGAGAGTTGAATAGCGACTTCGACTTCTTCTTCTGCACGGTAGCAGTAGATTCGTCGTCGCCAGCAACGGTCATGGATATACTGCCCGCCGCACTTGAAGTGGGGGTGTGCCTAGAGAGACTCTTCGAATGCTCATCCTCGTCTTCTTCCCGCAATGCAGCACCCGCATTCAGCGACAGTGCTCGCCGCAAACGACCTTTAAGACCGCCACTACGAACGCCTGGTGCTGGCTCGAGCATCGCGGTCAGATCGCTGTCATCGCGAGACATCCTTTTCTCCGCAGCGGTGAAGGTGCCCTGCGACAACGGCGACGGTTTCCGTAGGGTCGCCGACGCAAGCGCTGCTGGCGAAGCTGACGACGACGCGGCAGAAGGCCGGGGAGCAGTGGAGGAACCGTTGGAGGAAGTAGAGGTCGTTCGCTGATGCGGTCGAGAAGAGTTGGATGGGGTGGAGCTAGAAGAGTTTGCGCTTCCCCCTCTGCCGTGACCATTGGCTGGAGGGCTCCGGCTGCCAGTTGTGTTGGAGGTTCCCTGCATGCTGTTGGTTCGCTGGCGGGAGCTACCGGAGTTCGAGGAGGCAGAGTTAACAGACGTGGACGACCCGGCCGCGTCTGCCCGAATATAGGGTGGTTGGAAAGAGCCTGCTGGAGGAGCTCCGCGCCAGTCAGCGCCGGGGGACGACTGAGACGACTCTTGGTTATGCGATCCTTGCCGATTTGGGCGACGATAAGGATGGAAACCATTGTACTGAGATTGATGACCGGAGTGGTCACCTTGACCGGGAGAGTAGCCGTTGGGAAGTTGGGAGGGGTGGGCAGGGGGCGTACCGCTGGGGAATGGACTATACCCTCCCATTTGTCCAGGCACGAAGTAGTCTCCGGTGCTGGCGCTGCCTGTCCGACTACGCTGACCAGGGTGTGGTGAAGGAACGTGGGACATTTGATGCTGGTGCGCAGAGTATATCATCTGTTGATAAGCCCACTGCGCGAACTGGGCGTTGGCGGGGTCATAGTAGGCATTCTGCGGGTGCATCTGGCCTTGGGCAGGGTGGCCGTGGAGCGCGTACGGCTGCTGGTGGGGATTTTGGTAGAACGAAGGGTAGTACTGCTGCTGAGGGTGCGGCGACCACCCTGCCTGCTGCTGCTGCACTGGGTACGGGTATGGTTGTTGGCCCGGCGGAGACGCTGTCGAGGAGGGATCGTTGGCCGGCGAGGAGCGTTGGCGGGGGGCGGCGGCATTGATGGAGTTGGAAGGCGCGTCCATTTGCAGATCTCGAGGTGGATGCCAGTCTTGGGGAGCGAGAACGGCCATGGACCAGACGCGGCGTAGACGATGTACAAGCTCGGCTCAGCGGCTCAAACCGAGCTGAAGATGTTCCCCGTGCTGTTGTCGTCGAGAAAGACGACAAAGAGAGACAGAGTCAGAACATGCTTCAGGTGGAGTGCATAACGAACGCACAGAGAATCGGGGAACCTTTTGAAGAAGATAAACGAGAGAAGACGAAGCAAAGCAAACGGGTCGGCGGTGGGCTGGCGACCGTCGAGGCGAGGTCGAGGACGGAGCTGTCGACGACAGCGACAGCGACAAGGAAAGATTGAAACGGCGGTATTCTGAGGGCCGAATGTGACGGCGCCCTAACTACCAAATTATTATTTTTGGCAGATAGGTGGCAGACAAGCCCTTGTCCGCTGCGGATACCCCTGGATCGCCCCTGCCCTCCGTTCTTTCGGACCATCACCCCGCTGGTCCTCACAGCCTCGCTCCTCATCCTCGCGCGTCCTACTCGAACTACGTACGTCGTCTGTGTGTCTATCGCCGTTTGCAAAATCTAATTTCTCGCAGAATGCCCAGCTGCGATCGCAAAGCACACGCTCGAGCTTCTCACCAGTTTCTCACCAGCTTCATTCTCTCAAGACTCCAGTTACGGTCATCAGGAGAGAATGGGCGGCCGCTCCGTGATGCAGCCCCATCTCAAGCTGTTCGGCGATTGTCCTACGACTGTTCCGATTCTCACTGGCCAACGCCTGGAGCCCCAGCGCACTAGCAGCCGACCACAACCCGGAGGGATTCCGTCATCGGAGAACGGTCAAACGAAAGAACGCAGCACCGACGGATCTCAGATGCTGGATCGGTTTCGTGCGATCTCTCCAGATCTGCATTTTCGATCTCGCCGTGGGGGAGTCTCCGTCCCGAGAGCGCCGTGTAAGTCAAGCGCGATCACCTTTGAAATGACAATGTGAAGAACGAATTCATACACGCAAAACTGCCCAGGAAAATAGGTGCGTTGCGAGTTTTGACGACATGCTACACAAGAAACGCTAATAGCAATACGCGTGCTCCTGTCACTTCAAGTCGCCTGCAACCCTTGCCGCCGTCTCCAAAGCACCTGGCCATTGTATGACTTCCCGTAAAACTCAGATGGCATAATGACTTACAAAAGGAACAGCGATACGTCGACAAATGAAGCACAGCTGTCAGCGGGTCCTTCCGTCTGTGCGCACCAAGACAGCTGGTCGAAGTCTTCCACCAGATTGCACGCTCCCCATCCCGCGCATATAGTGCTGGCCAGGAGGCCGACAGCAGTCTTCGATCCCTCCTCACATTGCTATTGTTCCCCTTCGCTTGTCTGTCTTGATGCTATTGGTCACCAAACAAACATCTTAGCTTTCCAGGACCCTGGCAGCGAACGGTGTTCGTACGCCACAGCTGGAATCAACCTCGAGGCTGACCATGGCTACGCTTGGGAGGCCGCACAGCCTGCTTTCCACGGACGACGTTGCTAGACTGGATACACCAGACGCGTTTCGCGGGGATAACGACAACGCTACAGCAATGGCCGAGGGCGTCGGGCAGTCAGTAATCGTGCAGTTCGACGTGCGAGCGTACCAAAATTGGTCAGACGCGCGGATGCCTGCAAGTCATGATTTGGTCCCAATCTTATGGGAAGGCATCCATTGTCACGGGAGTGGGAGCTTATCCTGTTTTCCCGCACGCTATCTCGGGGGAGCCGCCGCACTCTGTCACATTCACACTTCTCTCCTCCCACGACGTATTGCAAACGACATGTTATCCGAGGGATGGCAATCGCTATGCGCAAAGCGCAAGCAGAAACAAAACGCACAAATACCCGCAGAATGGGCCGTGACGCCTCCGTCTGACAGCCGCGGAAGCGTCCTCGACTTCCCAGAGAAATGTGGACTCCTCTCGGATATCGAGCTCGAGATCACCAACGCCACGGTGGATACTCTGCTGGGAAAGCTCGCTATCGGCCACTGGTCGTCCGTCCAGGTCACCACGGCATTCTACAAGCGTGCCATCATCGCCCACCAGCTCGTGCGTATCTCATTGATGGGTGCTTCGTGCTTCGTACACACTGCTGACGCGAAATGATCACTTAGACGAACTGCTTGACGGAAATATTCATCGAGCGTGCCCTGGCCCGGGCGAAGGAGGTGGACGACTACCTCAAGTCGACCGGGAAGGTCATGGGCCCGCTGCACGGCCTGCCGATCTCGCTCAAGGACCAGTTCTGTATGAAGGGTCTCGAGACGATCATGGGCAAGTGTCTCCGCCGGCATCCCTGCACAATTGAGCGGGACTGACAGCGGTGCGCGCCGCGGTGTCGGCAACCAGGTTACGCCTCGTGGATCGGGCGGTACTCGGACGTGGACAGCGTCTTGGTGGAGGTGCTGTACGATGTCGGCGCGGTGCCGTTTGTGCGCACGAATGTGCCGCAGACCTTGATGGTACCGTTATTCGCTGCGGACGAATTTGTGGAAGGTGACTGACTGTATTTTTCAGTGGGGCGAGACGTACAACCATGTGTTTGGGCGGACGACGAATCCCTACAACCGCTACATGACGCCTGGTGGGTCTAGTGGCGGCGAGGGCGCGCTGCTAGCGTTGCGTGGCAGTCCACTCGGGGTAGGCACTGATATCGGCGGGTAAGCTTACCGTACGCTCGCGCAGCCGCCTGTCTCACTTCAAGCCTAGCTCTGTGCGCATCCCAGCTGCATTCTGCGGATTATACGGCCTTCGCCCCAGCTACGAGCGCTTTCCGTATTGCAACGCCGTGAACACACAAGAAGGGCAACAATCGCTCCCTTCTACGCTTGGTCCCATGGCCAGCTCGCTGTTGGCAGTGAAGCGATTTACGAAGGCCATAATCGACGCCAAGCCTTGGAATAAAGACCCGCTAGTCGTCAGAAAGCCGTGGAACTCTCAGGAATACGAGCTCGAGGACCACGGCCACGGTGTCGGCATGTGCTTTGCGATTATGTGGGACAACGAGGTCATCAAACCACACCCACCTCTCGTCCGGGCAATGAAATTAGCCAAGGCGGCGCTCGAGCATGCGGGGCACAAAGGCAAGTTGAAGCACATTTGCAATGTACATGGCCCAACTTACACCTCGACCCGAGATAGTCATCGATTGGACCCCACATCGCCACCTGGAGATATACAAAAACGCCGTACGTGTCGCATACGTTCTCGGACCATGTCGTGATATTCATTTCGACGCGCATATAGGAAGGTATCTTTGCAGCAGACGGAGGGCATGACTTCCGTGTAGTTTGTGAGCAATCTGGCGAGCCGCTCATACAGACGATGAGTCCTACCGAGGACGCCCACGAGTACGCCCTGGATATGCCCTTTTCCAAGGTTCTCATCGGGGAATCAAAGCCTCTGTCGGCCCACGACGTGAGTTGGTCCCGATACCGTATGTTCAATTCCCGTCTGACGCACCAATATAGTTGTGGCAGCTGCACAAGGAGAAACGGGAGCTCCGCAAGTCGCACCTCGATCACTGGGAGGCGACGCGCACGGCCACAGGTACCGGCCGCCCCGTCGACGCTATCATTGGTCCAGCCGTAGCCTCCGTCGCTTGCCCCCACGGCACAAACTCGTACGTGGACCATTTTCTCTGGCCCGCGCTAGCTCGTGCCCGGCTTCTGGACGGGGCCGCGGCGAGCTAAGCCCGCGCCTCGCTTTTCCCTCCTTCCTGCGGAGCGCTGACGGGCGAGCCTCGCACAGAGACGCGTTCTACACGACTATGTGCAACACGCTAGACCTCACGACATTGGTGTTCCCAGTGACGACCGCCGACCGAAACCTCGATCCGCCCGCGCCACCGCACGCTTTCTACAACCACGAAGACGAGGCCATTTACAAATTGTGTATGTCATTCACTTCCCTCCATGGTCTTTCGCACGAGACTCACCACGAGGCTATCGCAGACGATCCGGAGTTGTTCCACGGACTTCCCGTATGCCTCCAATTGATTGGACGTACCTGGGAAGAGGAAGGCGTCATCGCCGTGACCGAAGTCGTGGACGACGCTTTGAAGGCTTACGTGGACAACGCTACTCGTGCTGCAGTTTGAGACGCTTCTTTCGGGAATGTGTAGCAAGATTGAATCGTATCTGTATGAACGGAAGAACAGCTTTGCGATGTATAAATATGCGCGGCAGAAATGCGATGCTCCGTGGGATTTCATGCATGGTTCTGGCGTGTAAACGGAGATGAGCTTCGAAATTAGAGAAGGGACCCAGACTTGACGATTGTACCTGCGGCTAGAAATTGCTGTATTGGACGTCTTTGTTTGAGCACTTGGGAAGTATACTTTCCACATACTACTGGTTTTCCGGCGTCTGTTGTGCGGCGCGGGTGCGTGGGTTTGCGCCGAGGGAATAAGTGCGAGATCTAATTCGTTGACTCTGTACGCTAACAAGAGGCCTACTAGACAGCACACGCTAACAAGCGGCCTACTAGACGGCACACGCTATCAGACGGCACGCGCTAACGAGGGGGCCATGTAATCTAATCTCCCGGCGGACGCGACTCTGCTCCGCGCCCTCGCGACGACTCGTCGGGACTCAGAATGACGACGCTTTCCGCCTGGCCGCGCCTCTCGCTGCACCACTGCCTACTGCGCCGCGGACTCTGTGCTGGCCAAAACGCGATGCAGACTCCTCGAAATCGGCGCTCTTCGTTCGTGGCTCTGGGCCGCGGCGCTCGCGGGGACTCTCGCTGTCGACGTGTACTGTTACATGGCGTCAGCGTGGAGATACACGAATTATAGTATATAAAGCACACACCGCTCCCTGGAACCGAATTTTAGCCTCCTGGCTGCGAGCTCTGGGCTCTGCCACGGTCAGGGCATGCAGGCGCCACGACGCAGTATCTAATATTATATCGTGGGACCCACCTCGCTCAAAATCGGCTGTCGTCGTCGTCTGCCGTCCGCGCGTGCTGCGTGTTTGTTGACCGCACCGCACCGCCGCTTTCTGGGCCTGTGGCGGGCGCTGTAGCCCCGGACCTGTCGCACATTGAGTGGTTCATTTATTACACACAATATTGCTGCCACTGACCTGAGTTGCCGTCGGGCGGGCCGGCTGCTCTCGCTGTCGTTGCAGACTTGTCGATGGGAGACGATGGGGGGAGAGAGCAGGAGAGGCGGGGTGCCTGTGGGAACCTGCAGTAGATACATCCGCCGCGGACACTCTGAGGGTGCGCGTCCGAGCATCTATCAACCCGGCGCTTTTTCTGATGGTGCCCCCGCCGCCGCTCGCTCTGTACATTCCAATCTCCTGTCAGTGTCAGCTCGGAATTAATTTTTAGGTGCCGGAGGAGTCCCCCCGGGCTGCATTATTAATTTTTCGCAGCCCATGGGAACTCCTCCTGCCTCTACAGAAATGTGCGAAAAATATGACAAGAATAAATTGAATTCTGTGTGCTAGCATGCTCCCTCAAGGTACCTATGGGTGTGTATTCCTGTCCGCCTCAGAGTGCATTTTTTCGAGGCAGTTTCAGCTGGCCGAAGAGGCCGTTTCGTCCCTGCATCACTTCGCCCAAAGTCGGCAGCCACCGACAGCATCGCGTACAGCCCAAACTCTTTCGCCAGCGCCAGCTGCTCATTAGGCAATACTCGGCGGAATCGGAGCTCGCCACGGTGCAGGGCGGCGTGCAGCACCCTGATGTTCTTTTTGGATGTGACACCTGGGCTCCTGAATGGGACCCCCTCCGGCCATCCCTCCAGCTTGAAACTGTGCTCGAAAATCGCCCTCTGCACCTTTGTGTTGGCACAAAAGGTGTATGGGAATTTCGGGAGGTCCCCTTCTTCTATTTCGTCGACGACGGCGAGTCCGATGGCGTGCGCTACGAAATCTGTCAGAGAGCCGCCCGTCTGGCATCCAATCACTGGCAGACGACGTACCGAGCTTGCGCCGGATCGCGATACCAAATGCGTGCCGTGCATCACGACGCACAGAGTCAGAGCCGCATCCTAGAGGTATGTAGGTCAGAATTTAAATATGAAAATGTGCACACGGCGCGTCCTGCACACGACAACGCTGCTGACCTTCACCGGCTCTGGGCTGGCCACGTCGGGGCTGTTTCGTCTCGTCCTTTGGCATACTGTGCGGCGGCGGCGGGCGTGCGCGGGTAGTCTCGTACTGTAAATTCTGCTCTGTTTTCCCAGGGTACATCATGCTTTATATACGTTTCTGTGCTCGCGGCAGCCTCATACTGCCCACCGCCCGGCGCGGGGCGCTGTGGCGCGTACGCCGAGGCCGACGTACGGCGCCGGGCGGGCGGGCGAGCGAGCGAGTAGAGTCGTGCGACTCATGCTAACAGCGCCCGTCGTGGTTGCGAGCGAAGAGCAAGAGGAAAGCGCCAGCTCGGGCAAAGGCGCGCCACAGGTCGTCCCGTTTTGGCAGGCATCCTACTTCGACCGCTCCCATCACCAGTGCAGCTCTCTCGTCAACTCCCTTGTCCTCTCTGCCGCTCGCCTCCGTCTCTTCGCTGACGCCGCCGCAGACACCGCCCTCTACCGCGCGTGAGATTGCTGCAATGTCCCGACCACCGTCTCCTCCAGATCAGCTCGAAACAACCGACGACGACGAGCAGGACGGAAAGCTCGATACTGGCTAGATGAAAACAGCGCGCGCAGCTTCAGAGCGCACCAAACGCGTCTACGCGTGCATTGAACATGACTGGAGCCGACGTGCGAGGGCGCGCCGTTTCGCACGCGACGTTGGCACGGGAATCTCGCTGACGAGTCGCGCGGCTCATCTACAGCTGATAGCAGCATCACAAGCATTCTCTCGACCTTCAGCCTCCTCTGCAGCCCTGTGCACACCCCTACGCATTGTCCGTGTTGGACGCCCGCTGTGAGTTTCCTCGGCATGCTGCGGGCACGGCTCTCGACTACTGACGCGCCGTCTCAGCAGCGCTCAGAACTCGAGTTGCAACTGCGTGCTGTGGACAGCTTGCTTTACAGCTGTCAAGAGTAGCGCCCGACGATGGCCTTTGATTTGCCCGACCCGCGCCCGGATTCCCTGGCATATTCGCGCTCGCCTTCCTTCCTCCGCGTTTGCGCTCCCGTCTGCACCGCCAGTGGCCCTGGCCTGCGCTCTCGCAAGGTGCAGAGCAGCGTGGGGCCAACGGTACAGATGCGTGCTCGGGACCCGATTCCCATTCCGTAATCTAACGGCCCGTCTTCAGACGTTCGAGGCGCCACTGCCATCCGAATATTCAAGACGGGGTATACTTTGCTTCATTTCTTCTCCCGACCTCATCTTAACTTGGCAACCACGGCGCGGTTTTGCGCCGTCGGTGCGCGCCCCGCCCCGCATGTCCGTCGCCCGACTGTTGTCAAACAAGTCGAACGGTGGTCACTTTCCTGCACGCGCCTCACAGGAACCCGTCTGGTTGTAACCGAGGGCATACACGCATAAGCGAGGACGCTTGGGCTCGCGGACGCGCGAAGTTCACTCGCTCATGGTCCTACAATTTAGAAAAGGCAGGAGAATTACCTTGCGCACTCAATCACGGCAACGACCGTCTGGCATCAGACGCAGCTCGTGGCGGGCACGCGAGCACGGTGCATCCCTCTGTCGCCTGCTCCAGTCATTGAATGCGCGCACGCCGCACGGCTATGATTCAGACCCCAGGTACGAGAGCAAAAAATAGCAAGAGCCTCATGTATGCGCCCTCGCGAGGCCGACTCTGGTCCTCGGCGCTGCTGAGATGCGCGGCGCGTTCGGCATGCGCGACATCAGCTGCAATGGCGCGCGGAGGCGGGTTTTGGCCTCCTTTGGCGGGCGGCAGCCTGCAGCAATGAGTTCACGACGAGTGCGCGCTCGCGTCGTGCAAATCGCATCCCCAGGCGTCCCTCGCCGGTCTATGCGGGCCGCCATCGGACGGGCGTCTCTGCCACGCGACGCCCTCAATCGTGCTCGCGCTTTGTGCGCCGCCATGTCTTCCTCCCGGCCCAGTCAAGTCTCTTCAGTATGTCCCTCACGCGCTCTGTTGTGCGCGCAACATGAAGACCACACCGCGCGGGGAATGAATTACGCCCTCTGCTCGGCGACGACGGTGCCCGTAGAAATTCGGCCACCTCCGGCTTGCGGCCCAAGTGCTGACAGTTAGGTCGGCGTGCGCAAGGTAACACGCGCATCGCAACATTCCAACCAACGGATATCCAGTACAAGACAGCGCTGAGCCGCCCGAGCCAAGCTGAACGCTCGCATTTGGCACAGGTGCGTGTTCCTCGCTTTGCACGAATTGGCAGTCGACTCACCCTGCGTGTCGCTCTATCAGGCAATTGTAGTGCCTTCTCATTGCTCCCACGCGACCATTTGACGATTGCCACCCTCTCCGCCTCCCGCGCCGCCTACCGTGATCTGTACGGCCCCCAAGTAGCCCCAGACCCGTAGCGAGGGCCAACGTCGAGGTACGGGTCCTCTCCATATTCTGCTGGACAGAGCGGCATCTAACTGTGAGCGTGCTTGACCAGTTTTAGCCTCCGAATACCCGCGTCGAGTTACGCGAGCTTGCTGGATATACACGGTTAGGAGTGGAATAGGCCGCCGCTTTCGCTTTCGCGGCGCTATCCAGCGGGAATCCAAAGGCAACGACATCAATATACGTCGAGGAGCGGCAGCGTCGGGCCGACGTCGGGTCAGAATCTCCGCGCGTCGCTTTTCCACTTCTTTGCGAGCTTGTGCCAGGCATGGGTACGCGTTTGAGGCGCTTATGGTGCGCAGCTTGGCTCGAATCTTTGCGAATATACTTTACTCATCGGCCTCCTTTGCAGCGTAGACGGCCGGGGGCAGTCCGATTCTGAATGTCAGAACCCGTACCGCGGCGGCCAGCGCAAGCGTCAATCTGGATGGTGCGTCTCCGAGTGACAACGGGGTTCGACCTCGCGAGTTTTCCGCGCGCTCTTTGCCACCAGCGATCCCGGCGCTGCTGCGCTGTCTCTGTTGGATTGCCCCTTTTCAACGTTTGGAGGCAGCCTCCACAGTCTATCTCACGGAGCCCAATGCGCGCTGTACAACACTCCTGACCCGTTGCACACCGGGCCGTTGCCACAGCTGCGACAAGTTAACGCCGTTTTCGATTGGCTGGATCCGATTTACGCGCTCTATGGGACGCATCTTTGACTCTGCGACAGTTGTGTTATTCAGCTGTGCGCGTTGGTCGACCCAGGCGCTGGGATGCGCCCTTCTCCAAGAAGAGGACGGCGGTGATGGCGGGGACGGGTATAGCGGACTTCGAGTGGAACCGAAAGAGGTGGCTGGGGCCGTAAACGCAAGGGAGAGGACCGTCGGATTAACAAAGTCATCATCGCGCCCGCGCGAAGACGACGGCGGATCGCTCCGGGGGTGGTAGTCGAGCTGCCTCACGGCTCTTCGACGACAGCCTCTTCGCATCAGTTGCACCCACCCAATATGCTCCCGCCGCTGTGCGTTTGAGATGGCGTCCCGAATACGCCAACAGCGCGAGAATGCTTCCTGCGTCGCGGACGTGGCCTGGAGCGCTGCGCTCACAGCCTCGTTTATTACCACAGGCACGTCAAATTCGCTACAACGGAACCGCAAATACTGTGTCTAACCAAGCCCACGCAGCTGTCGCGACTCACAAGCACCACAACTGAGTTGGCCAACAGCCGGCTTGACTAGGGCGCCTATGGCACCTCGAAAGGGCAGCCATCATCTCACCACTCACGCCACGCGGAGATTTGTCCGTCCCTCCCTCTGCTCAGAATCCGACTTGCCAAAGAAATCGCCCGCCCTGCGCTCTATGTTGCGACAACGGACGCGAAACAATCGGCCCGAGTCGACGACCGTGGGAACACGAAGTCAGCGCAGCCTCCTCTGGGCGCGCCAGTTTTCAGAGAAACTCGACGTCCGACACCTGGTCCTGCGCTTGTTGTGCAACCCACAGGCCCGCCAGCCTAGTCGACTGGCATAGCGCAAGGTGAAGAGACCAAGCGCGGGCTCGACGGTACGAATGAGGGGTTGTACGAGCTCACCCGGACCCTCCGCATCCTCGGCTGCTGCACAAGGCGTCCCTCCTCGGACAAGGCGCATGTTGCTTGATCGGCACGAACAGAAATCGGCTGACCTTGCAAACATGATTACGGCGTGCGCTCTCACATGGGATCCACGTGCCTGTTCGGGCACACCACACCTGTCTGACATGCCCGTCCCATGCATAGTTGTGCAGCAGGCAATTTCGCAGGTTTCGACTCGCATTGGGACGAATCGCCACCAGCTCTTGCGGGACGAACCGTTCCGGGGGGGAGGTTTCAAGAGACGAGATCCCGCTGGCTCCGACACGCGGGAGACACCGGTGACATGATTGCGTTGGTGGATTTTGGTGGCAGATAGTTACAAAGCCAGGTTTCCACGGGTGGACCAGCGCCGACACCTAGCGCGGGGAAACTCAGCCCCGGTCAAAGGTACGTCGAATCGTCAAGCTATCTAGAGATTCCTTCACTCATTACAAAGTCAGCATCACAATCTAGTGGCGTCTGGCTTCACCGGGCAATATGGACGAGACGCACGCAGACGGGATTTGACTAGGAAGCGGAAGTCGACGCACCTCACGGATCCATGTCGGCACCCGTCATCAACACTCGCATCCCGCCTCACCGCGCACCTTCGGTCGAATTCTTACGCTACAAACTGACCCTATTCACTACAGCCTACAGGGTTTGGATGGATGGAGAGAGCGAACAAACCAAAGCCATCTGGCCGCCGTCATTGCTTGGCAGCACAACCTCGTCCAGTGCCTCCGCGACGATTTCACGTTTGCGGCCCCGACGAGAAGACCCGATAACATTCCCTGTCAACGGCGTCTCCAGGCACCGATGCGCCCCTTTCCTGTTTCATCCCCGCCGCCGTCTATGCTTCGCATCTAGCCAGGACGGATGCTAGGGCTCCGTGTTGCGATTTATCGTCAGTCACGAACCTGCAGTGCTCGGGTGTCGCCTCGTTTCGACACAAATTGCCGGCCAATAATCCACGTGGGGAGACAATACTATCGGGATGGGGTGGCCGTATTCGCGCAGGAAGTAGGAGCTGCGGACGCGAACATGCGAGTGACGGCCCGTCGTTCACTTTCTAGAGTCAACGAGCCGGTGGCGTCAACGTTGGTGTAGTCGCGGGCTGGTGCGGGTGCATTCGGGCTCTCCAGCAAACCTCGAGTTAGTTTTTTGGGGTCATTACAAATATTTCGAGACTGACATCGCCTTTCTCCACCGCCGCACCTTGAACCCGTACCACCACCATCTCCATAGGCGCCCATGCCTTCCGACACCAATCGCCCCCCTTCCCCTTCCCCCCAAGTACGGGAGGAC